>CAJVPY010005718.1:0-11185 GCA_910591965.1 Dentiscutata erythropus
CATTCCAATTGTGATACTTGTGCAAGATTTTGTCGTAACGAACCTTTTACTGCAAGCTTCATAACAATAATATAATCTCCATAATTATTTCTTGATGCACCTAAACAGTTCAAGAACGAAGGATTCTTGTAACAAACTTCGCAATAAGTCTTCAATTCTTGAATAAATTCTTGCTCATTTTTGTTTGAATCATGAATCACTTTAAGTGCAACATCCCACCACGTACCATTAATATTATCGAACCAATGTGCAACATATACAGTTGCGAATCCTCCTTTTCCCCATTCCTTGATATCTCTAAACTCATCATAATCAATCCAAGATAATTTAAATATCTCATCATCTAGTATTTTCTTAAGCTCAGGATTGATATGTTCTGGTGATTTATTAGTTTCCAAAAGGCTTCTATATTTTGTGAACCAATAATTTGCCTTTTGAATGTCTCTCTTTGTACCATTGCCATTACGATAACATTGAGCAAGATTAATCATTGCTGATTGAGTACCCATATTAGCAGCTTTTTCATAATATTCAAGCGCTTTATTATAATCTTGATCAACTCCTATTCCGGCTTCATAATAAAAACCAAGATTCTTATTCCGATAGCATTATCCAAATCAGCAGATTTCTTAGTATATTCAAATGCTTTCTGGTTATTTATTTTTACCCCAATTCCATATAAATAACAATTATCTACACTATTCATCGCATCCGAATTTCCTAACTCAGCTGCTCTCATATAATACACAAAAGCTTTCTTTTCGTCTTTCTTAACACCGTTGCCATATAGATAATTTTGACCGAGATTATACAGTTGTTCAGAATCTATTTTTTATTTTTTTTTTTATGGAAGAAAAAAATCATGCACTAAATAAATACAAACTTTGTTCGGAGTACATTTAACGTTTAGTCAAAGTAATACAAAAGCTATAACAAAGAATTACTTTTTTGATTAATTCATTAATTGACTTATATCAAAATACATAATTTAATGTTTAGCCGCATGCATATTTGTACATTAGTGTAACAAAACCAAATCAGTCTTTTTCTAAAGTTTCACGAAGCCATAATATTGACAATCCTTTTTGCTGACAAGACATAATTTCGATATCATTTTTTCAATTATTATTTAATCGATAGCAAAATTTCTCGATAAGTAATTTTTAACTACTATTTCTCAGAATATTAAAAACTATAGACAAATTTATATTTCTCGGTGAGGAACTAAAAACCCCACATTTTTACAATGCTACGGAAAAACAGTATTCTGAGAAACTTCTATCAGCGCATAGGCCTACAGAAATATGTCTTACCAGAAGATAAGGATATTATCAGTATTATAAGGTCGTAGAAATGATACTTAAGTAATTGGGCATCGAGATTGAGCAACAATGTATTTTCTATGGACCCAAGGATAGTTTCTCTGTAATAAAATAAATTTTCAATTAATAACGAATTGTGATAAAAATCATATATTATATAATATCATGCATGACTATTTAGATATTTTTAAAATGGTTCGACCACAAATTCACGAAAACAGACCCCGAAAGGACGTAATACCGACAATGTTGGTCGGCATTACAGCTGTTTTCATTTATTTCGGGACATCTGGTAAAAAAAATTGAATTATCAGGCTGTACGATGCACCTAGATTAATAGGTCGGAACTTGATTTTTGATTAGCGGAAAATAGTTTAACCTATCAAGTAAATGAAAAAAAGATGTTCTACGGCTATCTTTTTTATCATAGGGTTGTGCAGATTTACTAAAATTTTAATATCCATCCTTTGGTGAAATTATCGTAGGGATTACTTAAATTAATCGTAGGTCAATAACATAGAGATAACTGCTTGAGAGCACCCTCGATAAGTTTTGATTCAGCAGTGATAACCTTTTGATTTAGGCATGATTAGCATATAGAGATAATGAGATATATCTTTTCGATGTATTCTGAACGATACTACATCCAAAATTAAGCTTTTGCTTGAATGTCCAAAGTTAATTTAATTGGATATTCGGACATAGTCAAATGTCCAAATAAGTTTTTGACCCTTGGATAATGTTCAAAAAAATTATAAGATTAATTGACTTTATTGGACAAATTTAATATTATGAAGGCTCCAATAATTACGTTTATCAATTTTATTTTATTTCATATAGACCTTTTATACACTTTAATTTACAATACTAATTTGTTAATGAATTTCTATTTAAAAAGTGTTGACCTTGGCTATTTGCGTGTTTTCTTTATAATATGTATTTATCATGAAAATTGAAAATAAATTTAATTTGTTGTTATTATCATTTTCGAAATACAATCATTTTACAGTTTCTAGCATTGTTCAATTAATAAAATTTTCCAATATATTTATTTTATTTAATTTATTAGTTAATAAATCAAACTTTATACAAATATTAAAATATTAAAAAGAATTGCCTTTGTTCATAAACAAAATTAGAATGTATGTTGCCAAGTATGATATAAATCATTATAATTGATTTATTAATATATCAAATTTAACTATTATTATTAACTTTAACTTCAAATAAACTTATAATTCTTATTCATTAATTTCCAATTCATTTATTTCTGATTCATCTATTTCCAGTCCTATAGATTAGTATCTATTGTAAAAATATAATCATGTTATTTAAATTAGAATAATTAATAAAATTTATTAATAATTTATATTTACCTTGATGACTATCATTATTTAAAACAAAGTTTTCTTTTATAACTTGTCTTAATATATTTCTAAATACGTTCATTAATAATACTTTGTTTTTGTTTGCCAGATATGGATAATTCCTGTAAAATATCCTCATTATTTTGCCATTCAACAAATATATCATGAATTTCTGCAGCTGATGGCCGGGTTTCTGGATCTTTATTCCAACTTCTTTTCATAAGATCTATATAACATGAAACTGTACCTTCAAGAATTAGCGGTAGCATACTTGTGATCTTGATTGTAAATCAGAATTTTGCTCAAAGGGAACAGGCTTCTCATATAAAAATTTCCACATAATTATGGAAAATAAATAAATATCAGATGCTTTAGTTTATGGTTAAAACTTCTGGAGAAATACTGTATATGGCAAAATTCCATAAACTCCCTCTGGTTCAAAATTTATTTTAATATTTGCTGATATTGAAAGTACTAAGTCTGCAATATATGCACTATATAAGTCACTTTGCAGTATATTTCCACTATGTAAATCTCGGTGAATAAGATCTTGATAATGAATTATTTTAATATCAGAAACAATGCACTGTAAAAGATTTAATTTTTTTCTTCAGCTCATTTGTGCTATATTGTAAAGATTTTCACATAAAGATCCCTTCTCAGCATATTAAAATGACAAGAATATAATCTTTGGAATCTTCATGTTTTGATATACCAAAACATTTTAAAAATGTTGAATTTTTAAGACCAATATCGCAGAATGCCTTCAGCTGTCAAAAAGAAAAAGATAATTTTAATTAAAATAAATATTATAAAATATTTAGTTCTTTATTGTCTTTTTTGTAAAGGATTATGTTAATATTGTAAAACATGGTGTTTGCCATAAGAATATGGCAATATTCAAACCCTTTTTTTTTAAACGAGAAAATTTCTCTTACGTATCTGAAAGAGTTGTAGACAATTATTCTAATTCTAATGATAATATGGGTTTGGACGACTAACCCATAAATTGCCAAAATTAGCCTAACAAATCGCGTGAAATTTCTTCAGACATCTCGAAGGTTAATTACTTATTTTAGCAGAAAGACTGTTTCTACAATTTTTTGTTAAAATTAAAAATTACTTTGTGGGTGTTGCATTTAAATATTACTACAACAATTACCCGTAGTTTACTTTAATAATAAGAATCTCTCTGTTATAATGAAGTGGCCCGCTTCATAGTAAAAATTCATTAATTTTTTTAAATTCACTATAACGAGAGGTTTTATACAGTGGATTTTGAATTTATCCTCATTATATTGTATTGTGAAATTTACTATGATGAGAGCAACTATATTATCCATTACAAAAAATTAAAAAAATACCTCTTTTATAAATTCTTCATTATGATCATTTGATCCATGAAGCAATTTGAGTGCAACGACTTTGTTTATGCCTTGACTATTATTATGCAATATTGCTCGATATACAGTTGCAAATCCACCTTCTCCTATTTTCCTTACTTCTTCAAATTCATTAGAAAGAATCCATATCAATGGATATTTATTTCCAATCAGCAGTTTTTTATGTCATCATCTATATCTGAGTTTCTGAGGATCCATTCTGCTTTGATGTTGACTAATAGATAAATGCAAATTTTAGCCAATATATAATTAGCAATTTTAAATCTAGCAATCACTATAGTAAAATGAAGTGCATTGTATCATTTTGATTAAGAATCATGTTGTAATGATCCTTCAATGCAATATAATTTTTCACTAAGTATCTATAGTTTCAGTTCTAGTGATAATTACCGAAATCAAATCAATACCGGTAGATTACAAGATATTAACATTAGGTTACATTATTAATTAGTTGATTTAACAATTTTATCATTGTTAGAACCGAAAATCTATATTTACCGCATAGCCATAGGTAGAAATAAAGTTTATCTAGCCAAAAATAGGGATAAATAAAAAGGACTTTTGGATAAAATAAAAAAAATACTTTTTTTGAAAACCGGACATTGCTCTAAAGGTTTTACTATAGTTTGTCACTTTTAAATTAAACATTACCTGACGTTAAATTTTTCTCTATTTGATTATTTAACACATAAATTATTAAGTAAATGCATAATTAAAAAAAAAATAAAGTAATTAAAAAATATTTATTCACCTTTGATACCACTCACTGGCTTTCTCTAAGTCTCTTCTTGCTCCAATTCCATTTCGAAAATAATGACCAATTTGTGGCATTGTACAAGCAAGCCCCTTTTTAGCAGATTTTTGATAATAAACGAATGCCTTACATTTGTCTTTTTCAACTCCAGCTCCTCTTTCGTAACAGTAACCAAGGTTATGCAATCCAGCATAATCCCCATATCTGCCAACTTTTGAAAACAAATAACTCCTTATGTTCGTTGCTTTTAACATCAATTCCATTAAGATAACAGTAGCCTAGGCCACGAGTTCCAATAGAGCTACCTATGTCTGCAGATATTTGATAACAAATGAATGCCTTATTTTCGTCCTTTTCCTCCTTCATAACAAACACCAACCCAAAACATTCCTTCAGCATGTTCCATATCAGCGGATTTTCAATAATAAATAAATGCCTTATGTTCATCCTTTTCGATCCATTAACCAAGGCGATAACAATTTTCAAGAATAATTTGAATTGTATAATTGATTTCATTATTCAAGAACCAATTAATGAAATTATTTGGATTTTTCTTCTTTTATTCTAAAAATTGAGCTAAAATTTCTAGAACCGCCAGAATCTTTGCATTTGGAACTTTCTTCATTATATAAATTACATAATTCATTAATAATTTCGCCAGGAAAATCCTTTGATTTATTATCTTCTAAATTCAATTGATTAAGATTATTAGTATATCACTTTTCGCTGCTGTTTTTTATAATTGTATCATTAAAATTTTTGAAATTTAAAAGGATTTATATGTTACGTAAAACATGAAGCACTATTGCTATTATAATTTAATGTATTGATTACTGCATTAATTATTGATATCGATGTGGTTTGATTTTTTTTAATTTTTACGTACCTATTTGCATATTTTCTTTGCGTGTAACGTAACTTATTTTACATTTAATAAAAAAAATTACTAAAGCCATTTCTTCACAGTACAAAAAACATCTCAGAAAGGTCATATTTGGCCAACTTCATTTAAAATAAAAGTACTTCAATACTTAACTATCTATGCTAGACTATCTATGCTAGAATATATATATGTATGAAATTTTTGGAAATAAAAATTTGTGACAAATATGTTTAATATAAATTTGAATTTAAAGAAAAGCTTTATTGTAATTATCTAATTTATACATTACTATCAGTCTCATTATTTAGTTTTGACATATAAATTTAGCATTAATGTTAGGTGGATAAATATGCACCATGCAAATATGGTTTTTTGATGTGAACAGTAAATAGATAAATACTACGCGCTTAATCAAACCTATTTTTAGTAAAGGCGACTACGTCTAAAAGAGTTATTAATTAAATGCATTATTGTGATAAGCTGTAATTCGTATATTGACTAAATCATTAAACCTTTTTTTGATTAATTCATTCTGTAATTTTATCGGTGTTATGAAAATTTTTGTTTTTAAATTTTCTTTGTTATATTTTCTATATATGATAATATTTCTCACTATATTTGTTAGAGCTATTGTTATGGTATGACTGTGCATGGTTTAGAACTGCAGATATTGGTTCGAGACCATAGAACTTGGCTCGGAACCACAGAACTTTGTTCGATATCACATATCATGGTTACCGACCATGACTGTTTTGCAATGTATAAATATGTCAGCTAAAGAGAAATAATAATTTCGGAAAAATTTTGCTTGAGTCATAAATGAAATAATAAATAACGTCCTTATGAATCGTATACCAACTAAAGTTCGTTCCTTAAAAACCCATTATTATTAAATCTTAATCCTTTATATAAACATTCATCTTGCATAACCCATGCTTGTAACTTAAGCTAATATTAACCAAGTCTCTCCCACGGCAATAACATCGGCCACATGAATGAGTGCCTTAACTGGTTTGTTTAGTAAGTATTTGATCAAAAGATCCATAATATAAGAATTTGTAATTTTATTATTCTATAGTTATTATCGAAGAATAGGTTTTTTTAATGAAATTTTAAGATTGAATTAATTATCATTATTAATGAATAAATTTTACAATTAATTAAAAATTTAATGATATATTTTACTTTAAATACGAATTTTTATATTAACTGCAAAAATTAAATAGTATCATAGTTATTCTTAGCATTTTAACAAATTAATATTTTACTATCTTCATAAACCAAATAATAACATTTATTTCTTGAAATCAAGTACATTTAATGCATAAAAAATTTTTTTAGAGTTCTTAAATCCTCGCAATTAAATTGATTACCATAAACATTTAAAGTTGTTAATGTACAATTTTTACAGATTGCCTCTGCTAACATTTTTCCTGCTTCGAAATTAAGATTATTGTGAGAAATATTTAAGGAAGTTAGGGTAGTGTTTACGCAAAGCGCCTTCGCAAATGCTTCTCCCCCTTCAAATTCAAGATTATTGTAAGAAATATTAAGGAAAGTTAGAGCATTGTTTACACAAAGTGCCTCAGCTATAACTTTTCCGGCTTCAGAATTAAGATTATTATCATAGATATTTAGGGATGTTAGGGTCGTGTTTATGCAAATTGCCTCTGCAAATGCCTTCACTCCTTCAAAATTAAGCTTATTGCTAGAAATTTCTAGAGGAGTTAGGGTAGTATTTGTACTAAGGGCTTTTGCAAACGCTTTACCTCCTTCAACATTTAGATTATTTTGAGTAATATCTAGAGAAGTTAGGACAGTATTTGTACTAAGGATTTTGCAAGCGCTTTACCTCCTTCAACATTTAGATTATTTTGAGCAATATATAGAGAGGTTAGGATAGTATTTGTACTAAGGGCTTTTGCAAGCGCTTTACCTCCTTCAACATTTAGATTATTGTGCGAAATATCTAGGAAAGTTAAGGAAGTGTTTGTGCAAAGGGCTTTTGCGAGCGCATCACCTATTTTAAAATTAAAATTATTGCAAGAAATATTCAGAGTAGTTAAAGAATTGTTTACGCAAAGTGCCTCTGCGAATGCTTTTGCACCTTCAAATTCAAGATCATTGAGAGAAATATTTAGAGAAGTTAGGGTATTATTTGTGTAAAGAACCTTTGCAAACGCTTTACCTCCTTCAGAATTAAGATTATTACAAGATATATCGAGAGAAGTTAGGGTAGTATTTTTGTAAAGAGCTTCTGCGAATGTATTATCTCTCTTAAGATTATTACCAGAAATATTTAAGGATGTTAGAGTAGTGTTTATGTAAAGTGTTTCAGCGAACGCTTTTCCTCCTTTGAAAACAATCCTATTATAGCTAATATCTAAATTAGTCAGCGTAGTATTTATACATAGTGCTTTTGCCAATGCTTTTCCTGCCTCAGGGCCAAGTTGGTTATCATAAAGGTTTAGAGAGGTCAAAGTAGTGTTTATATGAAGAGCCTCTGCGATTGCTTTTCCTCCTTTAAAACCGATCTTATTATGAGAAAGACTTAAATAGGTCAAACCGGTATTTTTATGAAGAGCTTCTCCGAGTGCTTTCCCTCCTTCAAAACCGATCTCATTACTATAAAGGTCTAGAGAAGTCAAGGTATCGTTTTTACGAAGAACTTCTGCAAATTCTTTTCCTCCTTCATTACCAATCTTATTACGGCTTATTAAAAAGGTCAAAGTAATGTTTTTGCAAAGAGCATCTGCTAATATTTCTGCATCCTTAGGTACAAAATTATAATAAATAAGCCGATGTTGTATTTACGCCAATAGTCTTCATTAATAGTTTTACTTCTTCTGAATCAAGATTATTGTAAACTGAGCTTAGATAGATAATAGAATTTATTCACACAGAGACCTTCAAGTATCATCTTACTAATTTTTCCGAAATCATTAAGCTTTGAAGCTTTTTACTTGTTCGTAGAAACATCACAATCAAAGAACATTTAACGGCTATTACTAGCTCATCATCATTTTTTATTTTTTCGTTTATAAAATCTGAATTATGAGATCTATCTATTCCATACCCTTCGTAGTTAATCCAATCTTTGATCCCACCGGTCAACGTGTGACCAACGCTTGTGGTGTAACTTGAGTATTCAAATAATGGTCTTGAATATTTCAGAAGAATAACTTTAAAGGGAATTAGTAAAGACTGTTCCTAGTATTTAATGTAAAAGATACATTCTTATAAGTCTTCTATCTTCTATATGTCTGTTGGTCCGCTCCATAATATTGGTATAATAATTCTCCCGGAAAGTGAAAATAATTACAAATACGGGCCCAATTACATATAAGAGCCTAAAATAACCGTGACGCTATTCACACTTGTGGCTTGATCGTTTATAATTTTGGACAGACCACCGTGACCTACCATATGTAGTTGTGTAAGTAATATGTAATGATCGTTTTATTTTGGTTGTCGTGTCTTTTTCATGCAGAGATCAACATAAGAGATTTCCATCTGAAACCTAGAAAAGGAAAATATTTACTCCTGCCATTTTGTATATATGAGTGTCGCCAAAAGAAAACCCGACAATTTAAATAAAGTCTATATTTAAATTGTCGGGTTTTCCTTTGGCAACACTCATATATTACATTATCATGATCATGATAGCGAAAGAAAAAATAATTGTGTCCCGTTTACGATACCTTATGAATAGTGGTAGAAAACATCTTTTAGATGTTTATATAGCTGACACAAATATGTTCAGCCTTCTGTTTTATGACTTTCTTAGTCACTTTCTTTCTTTTTTATCTGATTTTTTAACGGTATGATGAATTGATAATCACTGATCGCCAAAGACATTGGCGAAAGTCCATAGTGAAAGACTGTGGAAATCGATTTATTATTATCATGATCGTGAGAAAAAAAAGAGCTACATATTATTATCACGAGAAAATTTTGTAACATGATTCGAACTTGTAAACTAGATCAGCAGTGACTTTGCTTCTCGGTTCTTTCTAAAAAAATAAGATGCCAAATGTATACATACTCTTTTTTAGTTATTTGGTTAGCAATCTATAACTTTAGCTTATCTACCCTTTCTATATTTAATAAATATAAAATAAAATATGGCTATACAATTTTTTAGTTTATTAACATTATATTAAGGGCGTCCTCAATCTCATTCTCGATGTGATTAGCTAGTGTCGCAATAATACACAACCTATAATTATATTTTTATTGAATTTTGTTGGGGTCTACTAATTTCTTCCCAACTTCCTATTGGACGAATACAAATATATCGGTTTCCATTGGATGAAACCAATTACATTACTGATCAGCGTGGCTAAAAATTTCTCTAATGTGCTGCAATTAAGAATAAATTTCTTCTCAAATATTATTTTCGCAATGCTTACATATCGATTAAAAAAATTTTTTTTAAATAATTCTTTCGTTGTTCAATACTATGTTTTGCACTTTTGAGTTTATAACTTTCAAGTTTTTTTTAATAAATAATTTTGTGTTAGCGATTAAATAAATTTTCGCCAATTTTTTCAAATATTATTCTAAAAATTTACTTATCATGTAAAATTTTTAATTTGAATAAACATACCTACTTTAAGTCATACTTTTATACGAAAATCTGAAAACAAATAGGTATAAATTTTTTGTTTTTGTAAGTTTATATAAATTTAATTCAGTATTACTAATTAGCAACGAAAGCTATATTCCTGAAAGAAAATAATACTGACTAATTATGTCCTTTCAGAAAATGGGTTTTGAGTCACATTATCATATTAGTATTAAGCAAATCTATTAATTGGAAATTTGCAGCAGCATTTTATTTATTTGCAGTATCAGTATCAATAAAAATGAACTCGAAACTTTCAAATAATCATGTCATTTATTTTTAAACAAAAGTAAAAATTGAGGCCCAGAATATAGTTAAGGAATTTGAAACAAAGTTTGGTATATTTTAAAATTATAAACTTGTAAACTTAGCAAAATTTTATTCTCTTGAGAATAAAGTACAGAACAAAAACTTCAAAAAAATTTTCTTTTATATCAGAAGCACTTAATTACATTAATGTTTTAGATTATTTTATTAAAGAAAATCTAAATCGATGTCTTTGATTTTGCGGATGTGCTAAACCTGGAGAAATTGGGGTTACCCAAATGGTAAAAATCTATACATTGTCATCGTATATTCAATAATTAATATATCTATGTAAATTGGAAAAGCATGGTCATAAAGTGTTGACTTTTTTTTTGGAGATAATACTATTTTTTAGTAAAAATAAACTAGTTGATGTTTGGGTAGATATCATTACATTAAATTATACGTAATGTTGGTGGTAGAATTACTGAATTACGGCATTCTACCATATCAGTCGATCGAGATGTCACACCTAATTTTTTATCATATGATTTTCATAAATTACACAAATCGACGAAATCAC
>CAJVPY010005719.1:0-11184 GCA_910591965.1 Dentiscutata erythropus
CTTGGCTGTCCTCTCATGTATGTTTATTTCAGTTTGTGATGAAACGATTCAAGAAAAACTGCCAAAAAAAGAGCTTCTGAAGTTTTTTTATTCAGGCAGTACTAGTATTAATGAGTAATAAGAAATATTTAAATAAATATTTAACTTTTACGGAAATAACAATTACAAATCAATTATTTGAATCGACACTTTTTTTTGCATTTTTAAGCCATCCAATCAGTAATTTATTTCATTTAATGAGAGACAAAATTTGTATTTAGCCAATAGGAACTTGGGGAATAGTAAACCCAAAATTGCAATTAATTGTTCCTAAATCAACTATTCAGTAGGCCTGCTGCTGCAGATCCGATTACTAGATCACGAGAATTGTAAAAATTATACGTACGTACGTATGTACGTACGAAGTTCTTTTTCTTGGATGAATGTATTATATAATTAATTAAATGATATTTCGGTAAAATGAGATTTACGGAATTATGTCTTAGTTAATTGGGATGGATTTTGGTGAAATGGGATTTCAGTAAAATTGATTTTGGGAAGTTAACCCGTAACCATAATAATTGCGTCAATAGTTGCGTCAATCGTTATTAGTTGCATCAATCGTCAATAGTTACATCAATCGTCAAAGTTGCATCTGACGAAACCATTGACGAAACTATTTGCATCATGGAAAAATCGTTGCATCACCCATCATTACACATAATTAAAAAAATTAACAATAAATACGTGGATTATTCCGCATATTTCTGTATTATTACGGTTATTGGCTAAAGACTTTTTATTAATAAATTAGTACAAATAATTAAAATTAATAAGAGTGAGAGATGCTAATGGCTTATTTGCTGTTTAAAATTTCTGTAATTGGCTTTTCAAAACCTAAACATACAAGCCGGGTTAAGACAATAAACATCTTTAGCATTAAACATAATAATTGAGAGATGTTAATGGTTTTTTTGCTATTTATAATTTCTGTAATTAGCTTTTTAAAAACCTAAGTATACAAGCCAGGTTAAGCCAATAATCATTAATCATTTTTAGCATTAAATATAATAAATTAAGATGCTAATTGCTTATTTACCTTTTCATAATTATTGTAATTGACTTTTTAAAACCTAAATAATAAACATCTTCAGTATTAAATATAAATAAAAAGCTGCATTAATCTAAAATTATAGAGATAATTTATTATTTTTTTTGATAACTTCATCAAAAACAAATTTTCTGTAGTAATTTTTTAGAGAGAGAAATAGGAAATTACTATTATCATAAGGTTTCAGCAATCCGTTTATTTTATTTTATTTTATTTTATTAGCAGGAGCATCTAGGTTTTTTTTTAGTGGTAGCACTAGAGTTTCATCATTTTGAATTTGGGTTTCGTCTTTCGTTAGCAGAAATTGAGGTTTCGTCTTTCGCCAGAGGTTTTTTCATTTTGGGGCTTAGGTTTTGTCTGATCGATACAATGAGCTAGTGGCACGGATGTGTGCTATCTTGCTTTTCGATCATGTGATATACTATCATTTTGCATGAAAAGCATTATATTACATATTTATTTTACATTGGGCTATGCTGGCGATTATTTTAGGCTGGAGGCAAATTTTTTATTAAAGCAATAGAAATTATATCTATTACATGAAGACTATTAAGTGAGTGATCGCCCAAGATTGGCCTAAGCGGCAATGACATCCTGGGAAGTTTGCAACTGTTGTTTCACTGGGAGTCACCACAGAAATTATCAGCCGGTGGTTTTCTGCTCACTGAAGCGAGGCGGCTATGAGTACAGAAATAGTGAAATAAGAGAGCAGAGAAATAGTAGAATCATGTAGTCATCTGTTCTGGGTGGGTTGCGAGTGAATCTTTTGATCAGGTCTGATACTACTGTGCTTTGTGTTCTTCTCTGTCTATAAATAAGCTTCTTTTGATTTGTTCGAATCTTGCTTATTCATGTGCTGTTAGCATATGCTATTGCATTTTTTGCATACGATTTTCAAACTTTAATCAGTTCCTTATTATGGCTCATAGCTTGTCTGATTGACACAATGAGCTAGTAGCTCAGATGTATGCTACCTCGCTTTTCGATCATGTGATATACTATCACTTCACACGAAAAGCATCATATTATATATTATTTTACATTGGGCTATGCCAGCGATTATTTTAGGCTAGAGGCAAATTTTTATTGAAGCAATAGAAATTATGTCTATAACATGAAAACTATTAAGTGAGTAATCAGCCAAAATTGGCCTGAGTGCCAATGACATCCTGGGAAGTTTGCAACTGTTGTTGCGCTAGGAGTTGCCGTGGGAATTATCAGCTGGTAGTTTTCTGCTCGCCAAAGTGAGCCGGCTATGAGTACAGAAATAGTGAAATAAGAGAGCAGAGAAATAGTAAAATCATGTAGTCATCCAAAGTTCTCCGATTCTGTCATTTCACGCTCCCATGTTACCTTCATTACCATTATATGCTTACTTCCCCCCTTTTTTTTTTTTTTACCTGTTTTACTGTTGTAGCCATTATATTTATTATTTTTCACATACATTGTTTGCCCAGTTATTTGTTTATTTACTAGTTTATTAGTGATAATATATTTATTGACATTATTAGTTACACTATTCCATACACCTCTTTTTTTTTTTTCTTGCATATAACGGTATAACTGAAGCAGTTTCAAAGATGTTATTCTGTAAAGTCTATGTGTTATATACTTTCATTAGTATCTGTGAAATTATAATAGGATGTGTATGGATGTATCTATATAATGCATCTAAATTCCATTGGCCAATCTTCTAGATCATTATTGGCTGCACTTCTCTTATGACTAGTTCAGTGGTGCATTCTGCTCTGAAACTATGTCCTGAAACATCGGCATTTGGTAAGATGGATTGAAGCTTCTTGCAAAACCAACGTTTGGTGGCATATACTCTATCAGATTTCACAAATAATAATTTGTTGCCGGGTGTGTAAGTGGGGCTGGTGCGCTGGATGATATATGCTTTAAGTAGTCTAATGGGGCATAGTGTGTTTTTAGTTGGGTTAATTACTAATGTCATTCTGATTGCTGATTTGTGGTTTATGGTTCTTGCAAGTTGGATCATTGCAAAAGTTGCATAATTGGTGTTTTCAAACTTTAATGCCTTCAACTGAGAAACTTTGTTTCCATCTGATTTCCCATCTGGTAATAGCTTACCAAGCTGTGCTATTTCATAAAATGCTGTTAATGCGACTATCCAAAAAAGAAGATCATTAGTATCCTCAAGATTTAAGTTGCATCTTATGCCATGTAAGTGTGTTCTTGTAATATGCATCTTCTGTCTTACAGGCTTGTACCTATGATTTGCTTCGATTGTTTTGAGCATTTCCCTTATTAATGAATCATGCCGTACTGGCATCCAATTATATGAATTCCTTGTATGGTGAAATTTGAGAGCTGATAGATAAGAAGTAATTGTTGGTGGAAAAACCTCGTTCTTAACAATTTGATAAACTTGGTTAAAGAGTCTTTAGATATAGGCCACACACTTCTATCCTCATTTTTCCACTGGTGCTTGTTGGCTAATATCTGGTATCTTTTAATTATTGCTTTGTAGATTTTGTACTTTGGAGGTTCAAGGTTTAATATGTTCGCTGCTTGTCGGTCAAGTGGTGTATTCCTATTAAAATATTCTGTAGTTTGGTATTAAACATTCCTTGTTCGAGATAGCTAATATGAATCTATTGCAGTAATAGAATAATAGAAATTTTGTTAGCATGATCTGAAGAGATGTCAGGTTGAAGATATCAAGATGCAGGTTTCTTCACTATGTATTTTTTGTGTCCACTATGTAATAAGAGGTCAGCATCTGTATTATGTTTCCTTGGTATGTATTCTATTTATAGTGAAAAATTTTTCTGTATCTGGGTTTTATATATTTATGTAATAATGCAATTAATCCTTGGGTTTTTGCAAAACCCAGAGTAGTATGACTCTACATTGGCCATATTGTCTGTCTATATAACCATCTTTTTTCTGGTCCACAGAGATAAGAATGTTTGAATTGCTATAAAAGTTGTTAGTAGCTCCTGTTCTTGAATATCATAGTTGGTGATGACGTCCTGGTTGGTTCATTTAAATGCTGTGAAGTAGTTTTCAAAGGTTGCACCACCACCAATATTAGATGTGTCTGTGTAAAGGTTGTATATATCTGGTTGCCACCATATTTGGTCCTTCATTAAATAAGTCTCTATTATGTTGCTCTACCATTGAATATCTGCGACCATGAGTTTGGTTATTCTTATATGATACTTTGGATTTTTTGCTGCTTCTTGTGCTTTTATTAATCATTGTATGAATGGTCTCCCCTGGGGGAGCATCTAGCACGTCCACATTAGAAACCCAACAAAGGACTGGAGCTTTTTCTTGTAACTTGGTAGCCCAGTCTTCTAGTAACCTTTTTATTTTTTGTCTTTTTGTAATTGGAACTAATACAGATATTGTTTCCATGTTTATTGTAATTCTTAAAAATGTAATACATGTACTAAGGCCTTCAAGTTTAGACTCTTTAAAAGAAACTTTTAATATATTCAATATATGCAGAAATTGTTAGAGTTCTTTTTGACTATTTGTGTTAGATATTATTAACATAATGAATAAACCTGTGATTACATCTACAAACCTACAAAAGATATCTCCAGAGGCTCTGTTACCAAAGGCTAATGCCTTGTCAAAGTATATATTATCTCCAAGCTTCATTCTTTGTAATAGGAATAGGAATCAGCTATAAGATTTAGTCAACTAAATTGACTAAACATAGTAATTTACATATCAATTTTTTAGTCGACTAAATTGATTCCTATTTCTACCCTGTAAGACTTGGTCTACTAGATGTACTGGTAATATATGGTATACATCTTTGATATCCACCTTTGACAATATACATCCTTTCCTATATTAGTTAATCTATCTTATTGTATAAGATATATTTTCATATTTTGTCATAAATTCTATTTGATCAATTCCATCGTTAATGCTTGAGCCAAATGGTGCTGATAGGTGAGATATTACTCAGAATGTTTTGGGGTTTGTACCCTTTTTGTTCACAGGGGTTTACTTGAAATAAATCACATGGTAGCTAATCTTTAGGGAATGGTCTACACATACGACCTTTCTCTATTTTGTCCTGGATATATTTTCTAAAGGCCATTGTGTTTGGTTCAATTAATTTCAGATTTTCTTGAACCCTTTTTATATGCTTTTCTGAAAAATTAAATCTAAACCCTTTTGAGATTTCTTTTATCAAGTATTCGATAAATGGGTGATTTGGATGCTGATTTGTTAGTGCTCTGAATGCTCTAATATCTATTACTAATTCTATATTAAATTTGCTTGATTCAATTTGCAGTAATATTTGAATCTGCTCTGTTGTAAAAGGAATAATTCGTGAGGGACACTGGTTAAGATTTCATTTGCTGATTGAAGCATTGGTGGATTACGTGTCATCATGTTACGTGATAGCTTGTACTGAGCTATATGTTGAAAGTTATAGCTGCTTAATCTGTACTTGTTAGCCTGTAGTTATGAAAGAAAATATATATATATAAAAATTTTTTTTTTTAACACTAATTGATGTATTAGTTTCTACTTTTATATATATATATATATATAGTATATATATATTTACTTGTGTATACTAATCAGTTTGTAATAGGTTTTTTTTTTTTATGATTTTTTTTTTCGATTTGTTGTAACTCTCCGTATTGTCATTTGACCTATTCCTTAAACTGGCTCCTGTGTTGTTTGTAAAACATCTATGTTCTTGGTGGCCTATCTTCTTGCAAGCCAGATATGCATGAATGCACCCACATTTTTTGTCATCATTGCAATTTCTTCTATTCCAATTTATGCAAATTTCTCTTTCATCATATCATGTTGCATTAAATCTGGGTGCACGTGGCCTATTGAATTTTGTCTTCTTAGTGGTTGTTGCATCGAAATCCCCCTTCAGCTTCGATGTTTCTCTCAAATATTGTGGTGTTTCTGTTTATAACCAACCCTAGTCAATGATCTTTATCATAAGTCACAACTGTGACAAATTCATATTTAGTACACAGACTATTAATATGATCCTGGTAATGATTTAATTCTTGTTCTCATTTATTATAAATTATCAAAACAGCTTCGATATATGCTCTAAATGCTAGTAACCATTCAGATATATCAATAATCTGCTATAAGTTGGTTATTTTCAAATAGTTAAATATCCACTATTTGCTGCTTGTAATGGTAATTCCTCATGATTAAACTTTGCACTTGCTTTCATATTCTTGTAAGCAAAGTCCTGAAGGTCGATGTAAGAGCCTAGTGTTATTGGTTTTTATAACCTTGATTTTAAGTTTGGTTTGCAAGGCAATATCTTGATCACTTTTTGCTCTTTGAGCCAATTAGATATCCACCACAGCCTTTTGCTTTCAATGCTAGCTGCCAACGGGTTTGTAAAGCCTTGCACTGTTAGAAGCTGCTTAAGTATTGTATAGTTTATTGGCAGTACTTCTGGACTTTGTTTTTCATTATTGATAATTCATTATTTATACACATAGTATTTCCTGGCAGGGTTGGGTTGGTTATTATGTTGTTAAGTGTTGGAGTAGATTGATAATTATCTTGAACTATGATATCTTTCATTTCTGAAGTTAAGCATATAGTTGCTAGTGTCAATCGGTTGCTTTGTTCTTTTTCAATAGATTGGCTATTTGGACTGTCAATAAGACCAACCTGTTTTAGCTTGCCAAAGTGATCATTAATAGTGTTTTGTAGTTGCTCATTCCATCGTTTTTGGGTCTTTGCTTGCTAGTTTATCAGTTCTTTTACTTTGTCAATAAGTGTTGATATCGTTGTCTGGCATGCATTATTGATGTAATTGTGAATCAATATTCACTAGTGATTTTTTAAGATTGTTAGATATTTCTCTTTTTTTTTTTTATTTGCAAGTGAATCTTTTGATCGAGTCTGATACCACTGTGCTTTGTATTCTTCTCTGTTTATAAATAAGCTTTTTTTTGGCACTTTGATTTATTCGAATCTTGCTTATTCATGTGCCATTAGCATATGCCATTGCATTTTTTGCATATGATTTTTAAACTTCAATTAGTTCCTTATTATGGCTCATGGCTTGTTTGATCGGCACAATGAGCTAGTGGCGTGAATATGTGCTACCTTGCTTTTTGATTATATGATATACTATTACTTTGTATTAAACCTGAAATAAATTGTAGCTAAAGATGCTTGACAAAATTATTTTTGAGTTGATGAAAGGTTTCGTCAAATTATATGCCAGATGAAACTTTGACGATTGACAAAATCATTGATAATTGACGAAACTGTTGACAATTGACAAAATGGTTGACAAAATTACTAATATATAAAATAAAAAAATTGCTCTATAAAAAGATAATATATTGCTTTATTTATTATCTTTTTTAAACTTTTACATGTTTTCTAAGAGTTACAATAAGAATTCTATGATTATTATCTCTTTAAACCTTTACAACATGTTTTTCTAAGTGCTATAGATAAAGATTTTACAATCTCATTTTCATTCTCTATAATATTTGAACTCTCACTAATATCTTCATCCCCATTATTTATATTCTCCATAGCATTTATATTCTTACTATTTTTATCTACATAATCTGTTTTGTCTAAATCGCTATTATTATTGTTTTTATAGTTCCATTCTTTTACTAAATTTTCTGCCAATTCAGCAAGATCAAAATCAAGTATACCTGTGCTGTTACTTTCGAACTCACAAAGTCAAATTTATTGTCACCATATTCTTTAGTACTATAATCTTGGAAATCTTCACTATCGCTATTAGAATCACCATCTCAAAACATTTCATTATTTAGGTATACTATGTTTTTAATATCAAACCGTTCAATGATTTCTAAGTTACATTTAACTTCTTCTCCTACGTCAAGTTCCTCAATCATTTGTTTATCTTCTTTAACTAAAAAAGTTGCTAATGCTACTTGTGCTTGTAATTTATTTGCTGATACCATTTTTTCAAAAAATGCAAGTTTTTTTTTTATATTCGAAATATAAAAAGAACAAATTTGAACCATTGCTTGAATTTGTGATAAAGAAAGTTGACATCTCCATTTTCCATATGTCCAGCCCAGTGATGAAAATGTTCTTTCACAGTTTGCAGAGTGTGGCGTGATCAAAAAAATCTTGATTGCAAGTTGTTTGAAACCAGTATAATTGGTCATTCACCATAACAAAGAGGTATCTGTTTCAAAACTGTAAGGCAAGTCAAATCCATCTTTTTTCTCTAAACAATTGCATATAGGCAATAAGGTTTGTATATTCATTTGAATTATATCCTCTACATTTCCATATTTGGATTGCTGTTGTTGCAATTTTATGAAATTGCTTTTCATGTAATCCAGCACCTTTCAAAATAAAAAATTTATTAGCTAAAATATATATAATTTATTAAACTCTAAAAATATAACATACCACGATAACTCGGGTGAAGAAAATATGCCAACAAATAAATATCTGAATTAAAACTGTCTCATCTTTTGTTAAAAATATGTATGCAATAATTTTTGAAATCATTAATTTGAAAGTTTGATATATCCACTGATTTAATTTTTAGAGGTCTTTTTTCGATAAATAGTTACACAACCTTTTGCCATTAAGTGACATAAAGATAACAAACGAAACATTTAATAAACTCAACCTTTTAGTCTTTATATGAGATAAACAAGCAATAAATACTAAAAAGCAACTACACTAAGCGTAAAAGAAAGCACTAACACTAGTTGTTGAAGCGTTCAGGTATATTCGGGTAGTCAATGATCGGTTTGCTATTTGAATGATTGGTTGTATAATGGGTAAGGGCGAATTCAAAAGTAATTTTTCAGGAAAACAGCCTTTTTAACTTACTATTAGCTAATAATTAGCATGTAGATATTGCAATACTCTACATACTTAATTATGTCTTTAAAGTAAGTTTAAAAAACTATTTTTGTAAAAACTCACCTTGTAATAAATTTTAATACCAAATAATTTTTAATTATAATTGGCTAATTTTGGGTTAAACCAAATCGGTAGATATGATAGTCTTTTAATAGCAGCCGCTAAACTAATGAATTGCATAAAGCAATTTGCTAGTGTTGTTGATTGAGCTTCTAGGTTTATAATAGCAGTTCAAATTGGAGATAAAACTTTAACTAATATTTTAAGGTTTGAAAAAAATATTGTTGCCTTAGAATTTGTTTAACGGTCTGATTTGTATTTAAATTTCGATTCTCATTTATAATCTATATATAAGTATATATATAGTACATAGTTAGTTACTCATTAATATAAAATACATTAATTGATAGAATAATATATTACTTTAATAAATGCACATTCAAGTTGGCTAATGGATAATGTATATTTATATGCCGAAGTCCACCTTGTATCTACAAATTTTCTTAATTCACTACTAGGAATATTTAACTCTTGAATTGCTTGTTGCAAATATGCATTCAGTTGATATGATTTTTTAAAATATTTTATAATTTTATTATACCCTTTTATAAGACATAAAGCAAATTTATACTCTAAAAATAATATATTAATGATTAGATTATAAAATTTTATAATAATAAACCAACCTTTTTTAATACTTACTAAGTATATTTTTAGATACAAAATTAATACAATGTGCAATACAGTTTAAATTTAAAATTTTTGGATGTTTTTCATTAATAATTTGTCGAGCAAGCTTCATATTACTAGCATTATCTGTAACAATTGCCATAATTTTATCATATCCAATTTCACCCAGAACAGTGTCAATTTTCTTTGCAAGAAATTCATCCATATAAGAATTTGTAGAAAAATCATATAATGAATATAAAAACTTATTGTATATTAGTGTTAAAATAACAAAACAATATATAGAGTTTCCATTAGATGACATCTACCTATCCAATGCTATAAAGAATATAGAGTAATTTAGTAAAAGATATAAAATATAATTTAACAATAAAATATGATATACCAATAGTTAGATTATTTGATTCACAGAAAATAGTCTCACATTTAATCACAACGTTAGAGTACTCCTGGTCCTGCTAAAACTTCTCTTGATGGTAGTTGATATTCTGGGCATAAAGTTTGAAGCAAGTTGATAAAAAATAGGTTTTCAATCACAGAAAATGAAATACCGCACATTACAAAAGCTTTTACTAATGCAACACTTATAGTATTAATTCATTTCTTAGACAAACTACCTACAGTTTTTTGTTGAAAAAAGTTTGTAAGACCATGCTGATTATTTAATTTTTGTCTTTTTGAATTAATTAAATATTCAGGTTGCTCTTTCAAGTTATCACGACAGGCTACATTAAGTAGATAAAATTGCTAAACATGCTCTTCAACATGAGAGCACTTAAATGCAAAATGAGCTTCGAGCTTTATTGGTTTACCTCTTGACCATTTAGTTGAGAAATAATCACACTTTGCTGAATAATGTTTATTTGATTTAGTTTTTTGATATTGAAAATATTTCTACACAAGAGCTAAAGTTTTGTCTTCTCACACGTGTTTCATTTAGTGTATTTGGATTAGAAGTATAAGCTAATATAGAAGAGCCTAGTAATTCTTGTTTTTTAGAAGTATATAATGAGGAAGGTATAGGTATTTTTGATTTTTGCTTATTTGATAATATTTTTTTTTTTGCTTTGATACAGGATAGAAAACAAAAATGTGAGTTAAAAGTATTTATATTTTTTTATAAATTTTATAAAATTGAAAATAACTAGAATTATTGTTTGTATAATGGCATCATAAATCTGTAAGACTTCTAAAAAAAGAAAAGTACCAAGCTGTTTAATTGGGTGTTTATTTTTCATAATAAAGGTAAAAAAAAAAAAAAAAATTGAAGTGTTGAATCTAATGCAAATAGTAAGCTGAAAAATTTAATATATGTAAAAGATAATAAATTGTTAGTCAATATTCAACAAATTAATATGAAAGCTATATTGCTTTTAACTGATATTGGTATTTTTTTGTAGATAAGGGTGGTAATAGTTTTATTAAAGTTTAATATTTCATTATTTTTAATTTTTTTTTTTTATGTTAATGGTGAGACCTTGCTCTTATCTTTATTAAATTTAATCAAAATTTCTTACAAAATCAGAAAAAATTTTATT
>CAJVPY010005720.1:0-11183 GCA_910591965.1 Dentiscutata erythropus
TTTTTAGAATTTATATTTTCCCTTCAAAAATATTGGATATGTGATCAAATTTTTACTCAATCTTGCTCTTCTTTTATGTTCATTCATTTTCTTTTCAGAAATTTTTGAGACTTTTGCATCCATATTTCTTAATTCCGCCTGACAATGCACTCTCTAACCTAAATTATATATTTTTTAATTTTCATATATAAAAATTTAGATAGGATAAAATGTATATGATTCCGAAATATGCGCATGAATGCGCATTAATGCGTATGCATGGAACCCACCTCTAATTATAATATATAACTGTAATGTCATAGTTATAATGTAATTCTGGTAGTTCATGTTTCCTTAATTAATGTCTAATTTTTTCATGCATTGATTATTAATTCATAGATCGATTGCAAATATATGATGACATTAAACCATAGATCAATTACGATCAAAATATGAGAATGTTATAATAATTATTCAACTATGTATATAATATATGACAAGCACTATCACTATGTAATAATTTACAGGTGACCGTTCAAAAAAAAAAAATTCAATAAAACGGTTTACTGACACAGCATCTGCATGATTCATGTATTTTTATTTCAGTTTGTAATGAAATGATTCAAGAAAAACTGTCGAAAAAAGAGCTTCTGAAGTTTTTTTTTTCAGAGAAAACTAGTATTAATAAGTAAGAAACAATCTTTAAATAACTATTTAACTTTTATGGAAATAACAATTACAAATCAATTATTCGAATCGATACTTTTTTACATTTTTTTAGCCATCCGATCAATGCTTTATTTCATTTAATGAGAGACAAAATTTGTATTTGGCCAATAGGAACTTGGGGATTAGTAAGCCCAAAATTCTGATCTGTAATCACTGCATACATACTTTAAAAAATCATGCAGATCCTATCACTAAATCACGAGAGTTTTGGCTGTAAAAATTGTACATATGATGAATGCATTATATAATTGATTATTTACTTATTTATTTTTTATTCATCTTTTTTATAATAGGAATGTAATGTTAACTACTGAATCAAATTTATCTGACCTAATTAGCAACTCAACTAGAATCTCTAAACTAAATTTAACTTGAAGTCAATTTGATATAATAGATTTACTACATTTAAAATAGTTTGTTCATTTTATTTGTTCATTTCATTTGCCCCCCTTCCCCCTTTTGAGAGTTCTGGAAAGTGATGTCAACCAAAAAATTAACTTCGAACTGCCTTATTGCAACTATGATCTTCATTTATCGATATTGTGAATTTCTCATGGCATGTGATCGTGACTATTTGAATATCTCATTTTCACATAATCAAAATGATTGGTAAAAATGTACAAGACACTCATGACGGATGATAATTTTATAATAAGAGATAGATATATATAATATATATATATATTGTAATAATTTATATGTGATAGGCGTTTAAATCAATGATACAAAAATAGAAATCAGATCTTTGTATAAATCAGATCTCTTTCCATAAATAGTATAATACATATTTCTATAGTAAATACGTACATATATTATTCAAGTAGTACATATCGATATGTACTACACTAACTAGTTAAATTTCATAAGCAAAATGTTGCACAAGTATGCGAAGATGTAACGTGTGATGAACCTGATATGCATTTACATCCCTGCTTCGCCTCATTTTTCACCCAATCAAATGCAAGATTTTGCGGACAGACAACATTAATTCGGCATATAACCATACACTTCGTGATATTTACATATCACTCTGCTCCTAGTACATTACGATAATTATTCACGTGCCATCTGTAATTATTGCAACATTTTCAATTGTTAGCAGAATTAATTAATGTCATAATATGATAGCAGGAAAAATAATATAATTCTGGCATTTTATTATATAACAAGGTGAAACTTGATTTTAATTCTCACATCTTTATCATTTTAACAAATTTGATTAGATCATAACCAAAAATATGACCTGAAAATGTATGTGTTTAAGAGTCATGGTATCCTTCTGAAGTAATTTAGCCTTATTTTTTTTTTTTTTTTGTAATTTTTCATTTCATCATTAAATTCTGTTATTTAATTTTGGGTTATCTAGAAGCTGTGATCTAAGTGTGAGAAAATTTTAAATTAATATTGTAACTTGATTGTTATAATTTACTGAAAACAATATTAATTTATCAGTAATGATATTTTTACTATTGGAATATTGTGCTTATCAGAAAGGCAAGTTAGAATTTTTTACAATAAATTATAATAGAAATTATGATAATTTAATGCGAACTAATTTAATCTTTATGACTATGTATTCTATTAGCAAGTCAACCAAAATTTCTTATAATAACTCATAAACAACAATAAAATTATAATTATTTAATACACATACTATATATTACTGGAATAATGTGTAAGCTTATAATAAAATTTTAGGTTACAGTATGAAAGCAAAAATCAGTGAATCCATTACTTAATTGAAAGTAGCTTTGTATATCCAAAGCTCAGGTTATGTTGGGTTGAAAGAGGTGTGTTAGATTTGGTAAATGGTTAATAAACAAATATAGTTTATGATATATTTATGACTTAGGTATTTTTATTAATTAGTTAAAGTGGGTGTTGTTATTTCTGAAGGACTAAAGGCCTTTATTTATCTACAAAAGCTACCTATTCTGCCATTACTGACTATAGAGGTCCAATCTAGATAGTGTTTATCTAAATAATTATCAGATATCTGAATAAAGTTTGAATTGAATACTCAGATAACAGATAGCAGATATCTGTTTACTATTGATATTCAAATAATTATTTGAACATCAGTTGGATTATCTGAATATCTGATCTGTTTATTCAATCTGAATTATCTAGATAATTCAGATATGAATAAACAGATAACAGATTTATCCAGATTCGACCTCTAACTGTCTTTAATCCCAAAAATACTCTTTATAACAAAGATGTTATAAATCTCAAAATCGCTGTTTTTGTCATAATTGTTATTTTTGCCATTCTGCTCTTTCTTCTAGAAATAGCCTTTCTGAATTTCTAGTTAGCAAATCTGAATTTTGAAATAACTGAAATCACAAGGCACATGTTTGCTTCAGATCATATTTCCGGTCTCACAACAGTAATCTTGATAAAACTAACTCAACTTTACTACATACTGCAGTTACTAAAACACTAAGGAAGTTCAGTAATATAATTTTAATAATTTACAATAAAAATAATAATATTTCTGATACAAACTAAATCAACCTTAACTATATAAAAGTTATAATAAATCCAATATAAACTTAACATTAATTATATTCTGTAGTTACTGGAATAGCAAATATTATTTTGTAATTAGATTTTTTATAGTAACTAATAAAACAAATCATAATTCTAATATGAACTATATTGATCTTGCAGTTACCAGATAGTGAGTACTGATCTATAACAAATTTTTTTTAGTAACTTATGAGAAAAATTATAATTTCTGTACAAATCAATTTAAGTTACACACTATATATTATTAGAAAGATGAATAGGTTTTATAACAGAATTTTTATAGTACTTTATAATAGAAGTCATAATAATTTTTTAATACAAATTAATTTGAATTTACTACATACTGTAGTCACTAAAACAGTGAGCAACAGAATTTTTATATGACATAATAGAAATAATGATAAATCTAATGCAAACTAAATCAGCCTTAACTATATAAATTATAATAATTCCAATACAAACCTAATATTAATTATATGCTGTAGTTACTAAAATAGTAAGTTTATCTGAATTTTGACCCAAACTTTTCTAAATCTAACAGTAATATTAAAATCTTACAAAAACATAAGTACAAATATTTTAATAATAAAAATATTTTTATTAATCTTAACAATACCTTCATTAAAATTACTAAAACAATATTTATTTAATAACTTATTTATTAGTTCATATTTCACCTAACATTCTTATATATTTTTATTGACTATAATAGATATTTATATTATTTTAACTTAAATTTAACTAGTACAAGATAAATCTATACAAAAGCTTTTTTGATCTATAAGTCTTTATTAAAACTTTACATGTTTTCAAAGGCTATAATCTACATAATATAAATTTTTTATTTAAATTCATACAAATTACTTAAATTTATACAAATAAAATTATTTCAATTTATATTTATACAAATTATTTCTATGGGTATTGGATGGGCCCAAGTTCACAATAATTCTGTTATTCATAATTTCTCTGCTTAAATTACTAACTGGCCTTCATCATACAATGCAGAGCTTCTTGCTATCCTCTTTGCTATTTCTACTCTTCTACGTAATTTCTCTGTTAATTTTTATATGGATTCCCAATCTGTAATCTCCAAGTACAATAAGCTCCTCCAAACTCCTCACTCCACAACCAAATATTTTAAATTCAATTCTTGGCCAATCTGGCATACACTTATTAATTCAATTAAAGTATATAATATTGATTAACCTTTTACAAAGTCCAAGCTCATAGTGATAACACTTTCAATAATTTAGCTGATCACCTTTCTAATAATTATACATTCTCTCCAACTCTATTGTTTAATTATTCTAATATACATAACCCTTCTTTCTTCCTTCAATGGAAAAATTTCTCGATTGATAGCCCTTCTAGATACTTTATTAAAAATATCTGCAATGCTAATACTATCTTTATATAGTTCTCCTAAAGATGTACTAATAAATAGTCACACTTTTTTAACCTTATCGACTGGAATTCTACATGGCTATACTTTAACAATAATCATAAATGTTTACCCAATTTTACTAACCCTATACTTAGTCACCTTAAATCTTTTAAAATCAAAATGTTACTTAATAGTCTATCTACACACTTTTATTTTTATTCTATATCACCTAACATATTTCCATTTTCTAACTGTTTTCAATACAATCTTTCTGACTTTCCTTCTCACTGGTACTTCTGCTCTCACTTTAATCTCTTATCCCAAATTATTAATTCTTCTATTTCAGAAATTAGTTTAAATACCAACCTTTATCTTGCTTTTCATGAACTTAGTATATACAATTTCATTTCACCCTTCTTTCTCTCTTCATCCTTCTACTCTCTATTCATACTCTCTTCATTCTACTCTTAAAGGTCTTATTCCTTCTCTGCTTGTCTAATGCATATTACCATTTGACATATCTTATTCAATAGCTTTGCAGCTAATTATCAAAATCCTTATCAAAATTTCTAATCAAATCTATGAACAAATATGGAAATCATACTGTTTTCACTTTTTTATCTAGATAAAAGCACACCAAATATCATCAAATTCTACCTCTACTCAAGTTAGCCAATAATCTTCTACTTGTCCTCATGCTAGAACTCATAACACTTTTACGTATAACTGTCCATACAACTTACCTGATCAACTACATTCTGACTCCTCTTCTTGCCCCCAGTAGAGCTAGCTAAACATAAATTTAATATCTGGTTCACTTTGTGGATCCAGTTTAGCATTCCTACTAATCATATATTAAAATTCAAATCTAGGTGAGTCTTAACTACTCTAGTAGGTTTAGGTCACAGATAAATAATTAGTCTGAGCTTTTATTCTTGTATGTAGTTTATATTTATTTATTTATATATGATTTGAGTTTTTATTTAGTTTTGTTTCTTTATGATTACTTAAATAAATTACTTAATAAAGATATGAGCAAGGCCTCACCTTTTAATATAAAAAAAAAAACAAATTATTTATATTTTAAACTTGAATGTATAGCTTTTACACTTACTTTATTACTCATCTTCAATTTCTTATCTCTTATTAACTTATATAGCTTACCTCATTTATAACTAGTTAAAAAACCTCACTTCAAATAACTAAGCTCTACAATTTTTTAATATAAATTTCTATTTTCTACTTAAGTAAATGTATACTATTTCCTATATAATACTACTACCTTTTTAATCTAATATTACTTTAGATCTTTATATTAAAATTCATCCTTCAATATTAATTTAAGATAAAAATACAATTTAATAAAATACCCACTATTTACTTAATTTATTACTTTGCAAACCCAACTTATCTTTTTATTTACTTAACTTATCTACACTATTATTTACAAAAATAAAGTTATTCAATTACATTCAACCCACTGCAGTACATATTGCTAAATCTTGTTATTATTAATAGATAGAATTTACTATTTTGTATTGAATTTAGTATATTTTTAAAAACTTATAAAAAATATAAAAAAATATAAAAGTTTAATTTTTTTTATATACAAAAATCTAATAATTATTCAAAATAGATTGGTAATATTTTTTTTAATATTATAAATAAAATTATTAAATAAAAAATTATTTTGACAGTATTTTTTGTAATTTTTAGTATACTAGATTTAGTACACTTTTTTTTTTTGGTACTAAGGTAATCTCTTTGTCAATAGTGATTTATTATTATTAAGTATTATTTCAGTATATAATGAGAGTACATATAGCCACACATACACTTTTGGTGCATAATTTAAGTAGTTTGCTCAAAGCAGTAGTGCTATGCTAAGGGTTCTATACTATCTGTAATACTTAGTGTTCGAAATTAGTGTTTTCAGAGTTCTTATAAGAACATGATTATAAGTTTGTGAACAGTAAAAATGGTTTACTGTTCACTATTAAAAATTTTTTAAAAACAGTAAAATAAAAATAGTGTTCCATAAGTGGTAGATAGATGGGGACACTTCAAGAACATGGAGCCTAGTGATCATCATACACAAGTAAAATCATGCAATAATGTTATTTGTTTACTAGCACTAAATATCACCTAACCCTAACACTAACTTTAATTTAAGCTGAATACTTACCGTATAAGCAAGAAATAATGCGCAGGGTGTTATTATAAATAATGGCTCGAATTAAGTTTAATTTAGATCAAAAATTGAAATCACACCCCTGTGCATTATTTCGTGTTTATACAATACTCATGTGGTGAAATGATTATAAAAATATTACTGGGTTCCTTAATCTTAAAACTACCTGATAGATGAATAAAATAATACTTAGATAATAAAAGTTATATTATTAGGTAGTTAGTATGTAGTTTTTTTTTTTTAGTGAGTATAAGTGAAAACATATACAGCAAATTGAGAATGCTCATAGTTATTATACTGTTCTTATGAGAACAGTAATTAAACCTAAAATTTCGAACACTAGTTATACCTGCACTCCCACTAAGTAGGGTACCCATTAATTATATTTTTACTTCCACTGTGTGGAACTTAAAACCCAAATGTAATCTCACCATATGCACCAGGGTGTCATGGATCTATGTGATATTATTAGATTAATAGCCAAACCTAGAATGGGACTATATATCCTTATTTATCCTCAAGATAAATCTGCCAAAATAGTACATTCCCATATATGTATTCACCTAGACTTTAGTAACTTATACCATACCTTAATTCATATACTTGGAGTCAGAGCTAACTATTAAACCCCTACTATTACCTATTTCTACCCTTTTAAGGTTCACAAACTCTTGTACTACATTTTATTATTTCCACATTTTACTCCTTTTGGTATCATTGTTCTTTTAATTCAGTTAGCCCAGAAGGATTGGCCTGCCCAAACTAAGTTTTTCAGGCTCAGTCTAAAGGTCTCCTGATTCTTGGTCCACAATTTCGTAACATGTAACCTTTTCCTCCAGATGGCCTGGCAGCCTGATTGGTAGATCTCTCTTGTTTGTAAGATTTTTGTCGTACAACTTCTCCAATTTTTGGGGTCCAGTCAGATCTGCCTTGTAGTATCAGGTAGTATCTGGTTAGAATAATCTGCTACTTCCTTAATTAGGATTTGCCAAACCAGTTTTAGTTCTTTCAATCTACTGTGTGTAGGTCTTTAATATATGTTGATCCTGAATAACTTATCATAGGTTTGCACTACCTATACTGGTTTGTATTTCTTTATACAATAATACAAATACATCCATATCTTCTAGCATTAAATAGCATAGATATGCCCAGTTTACAGAGTACCATAACACAAGCTATGGTATGACAGAGCCCCAGCCCAATTTAGAATAAGCTATTACTGTGGAACAAGTAAATTATCTAAAATATCTCTAGTAGGATTCGAACTTAGTACTTATAGCAACAAACTTGGGGTGCGACAACTCCACTACTTCACTATATCACCACACTCTTAATTTAGTACACTTTTAATATTAATTATAATTATAATTTATTAATAATATTTTTTTTTTTTGAAACAATTTAAAATCTTGCCACTTGAAAAAAATAAAACTTCACCGGAAGGTTTTTGCTAGCCCTCAAGACTACCTATTTCTTCTTTAAAACTTTTTCTACCTAGATCCGGGCAGAATAGTTAATCACTTACTTTTCTATAAGAAAAACAAATATGCTACATTTACAAAAGAAAAAAACTATATCTAGGAAAAGAAAGAGAAAAAACAAAGAAAAGAAAAAAAAAGACATAACCAAAAAAAGATAAGATGAAAAAAGTAAAAAAAGAGAATAGGATAGTCCTGATGGACGCACCCAAAGACAGAAAAAAAAAAAAAAATACACTATTATAACCTGTGCCAGGCGAGTATAAAAATTATATAACAAATGCAACATTTGCATATCTCTGTTGTAAAGCTTCACCTTAACGTTTGATTTTTCTTTCTGACCTTCTGATTGACTCCGAATAACTATATTATGTCCATCCTAATTTGTATCTCTAGCCAAGTGCTGCTGCCATCCATAGACCCGTATCTCAAGCCACCTGCTGCTATTATTAGGGATTTCATGCTGGGGGCCCGATTCTAATGCACCATATCCATAAAACTCATAGTTGCAATTCATTAAGTTGTCTGAATTTAGAAAGTAAACAATGTTGATCTTTTGGAGTGGGTAAGCCAAATCTCCCACTTTTTCAAAAAAAATTTGGAAGACTGATAGGGAGGCGAAAGTAAGTAAAGAGAAAAACCACTTATCCAAGTAAAAGAGTGCAGCTTGGAAAAACAAAAGTTTTGTTGTATCCTCTGTGTTTTTTGTTAATAGTCAAGTAGTTTCATTGACGAAGTTGGGCTTTCCACACTCCACCAGGATTTTATATACAAGGGCGCCACCTCTGGGTTTATTGTTATCTTGCCAGTTAACTTGTATAGTAACACTCCTGGCTTGCATGCCAAATGTTTTTAGAGGAGTCCTGCCAAGTAAACATTGACCTCTAGACAAACCACTACATCGGCTACAACTCTCTAACAAAAATTTTGGTTTTCTGTTAGTGGAAATTTTTGGTTTCAATTTATTTAATAAATTTAATAAACTAAAAGTTTAATTATATAAAACAAATCTTGACTTGTTATAATTTAAGTATTTTTTAAAAATTATTGCAAATCATTATTATTTATAGTAAAATATCTAAATTTAGCTAGTTTGGCTAAAGTTTAAAAATTTTTTTATTAATTAAATTTTTTAAATTTTTAATTAAAGTTTTAAAAATTTACTTTCTAATTCTAATTACAAAAATTCTTTGATATAAAATTAGTCTATCTTAAATTATACTACTTTAAATTTTAAAAAAATTGTATTTGTTTTTTAATTTTTTTTTTCAGTATTAAAGTGAACTCTTTGTCAATAGTGATTTATTATCATTAGTATTATTTTGGTTACAATGAGAGTACATCAAGTCATATATGCACTTTTAGTACCTAATTTAAGTAGTTCATCAAAAGTGATAGTACTATGCTAAGAGTTCTATACTATCTGCTATATTTGTATCTTTACTACATAAAGTACCATTTAAACCCTCTAATCATATCTTTAATTTTCTATGTAGAACCCATAACCCATGTAATCTTACCATGCATATTAGGATGTCATGGATCTATGTGACACTACTAGATTAATAGCCAGACTTAGAATGGGGCTGATAGTCTTTATTTATCCTTGAGATAAACCTGCCAGAGTTGTATATTCTCACAATATATTCACCTAGACTTCAATAACTTATGTCTTAGCTTAACTTATACACTTGGGGTCAGGGCATAATTATTGAACTTTTACTATTACCTACTTCTACTTTTTTAAAATTTACAAATACCTGTACTACATTTTATCACTTTCTATATCTTACTCCTTTTGGTATTGTTATATTTCCAAACTAATAGCCTAGAAGGATTGGTCTGCCCAGATCTAAGTTTCCCAGACTGCACTTGGTTAGATCAAATCTGCTACTTCCTTAGTCAGAATTTGCCAAGCCGGTTTTAGTTTTCTTAGGCTACTATAAGTAGGTCTTAATAATATTTGATCTAGAAAGTCTTATTATGAGTTTGCACTACTTATACTAGTTTACATCAGTGATAGTAAATAATATGATCATTTGCAAATTTTTCAAATAACCTCAAATGATCCCAAAATAGCCAGTCATTATTGGTCATCTCAATTTTGGATTATTTGAAAATGACCTGTGACTAAATAACTATAGTTATTTAGAAATAACTAGGGTTATTTGAGATCATTTAGTCTATCAGTTTTGAAATAGATGGGTATTTGTATACTTGAGCCCAAGCTCAATAAAAATTTTTATACCCAACCCAACCTATGAATAGTAAATAATCTGGTCGTTTGATTGAGATTTAAATGACCCAAATTATTAAATTATAACAAGCTTATTAAGCTTATTTATATAGGTCATTTGTATATAAAATAATTTTATTAGTTGAATTGTTCATTTCAAATTATCAAACTTTATTTTATTCCTAATCAATATATATATATAAAGTCAAAGTCAATTATTATTTTTTTTTTTAAAATTCAGCAATCATGCCATAACTTTATTAGGCTTTGTACAATAGAATATAAAAAAAGTTTGCAACTAGGACTTACAGATAGGATTTATAACCGGTGAGTGATAAACTCTAAACAAGTCAGCAGATAGCGTATAAGAACAATCTCTAAATGACAAGTGCCTTACCTAATATTTCACCTAGCGCTACCTAAATTACAAGTTGCAACTAACCCAGTTACCAACTTGGTACCTATGTTTGACCTGCTATAGCAAGATTTCCCTCTTTCTGAATCTCTTCTGAAATTGGATATGACCCAGCTCTCAACAGTGAACCTTGCTGCCCGTCATAACCACCTCTCACTTCTTTCAGACTTCTTCTACCTAAGCCTGACAACAAAATTAAAACCCTTATTCATATATAAAAGTGAAAAAAATAA
>CAJVPY010005721.1:0-11180 GCA_910591965.1 Dentiscutata erythropus
TAAGTTTTTATTAAAAAAATTAAACTTTTTAATAAAAACACAGGCAAATTTGCCTGTGTTACAATTTAAGGGATAACAGATGTTATATTTGAGCCAATGTTGAAAATTCAAAAAAAAATTAATGATTTTTGCGAACATAATTTTTTTTATAATGTTCACATAAAAATAAATATGTTCACAAATATGATTTATAATAATTAATATCTTACTATGTTAAAGTGGAATGTCTGTTCATCCATCAACACCAGCCAATCAGAGCTTTCCATTTATGATCATAATCAGATTATATAATCGAATAGTTAATTTATTTCATGATTCTTTAACTTGCAAAGTTTATTTGCGATGTGTATAACCAGATTATATAATTAAGTAATTAATTTATTGCATGTTTTAAACTTGCAAAGTTTATTTGTTATGTATACAATAATACTATAATCTTGTAGCTAATATGAATAACTAATGTACGTAATGTTCTAAGTGTAAATATACTTATGTTACTAATTTATATTCTAAAGACATTTTAATACATTTTTACAATAAATACAGTATAATCCAATGATGCAATCATTTCTATGCCTATATATATTATGCTAATTCATAATAAATCTTATTTATAAAATAATATAAGCAAAAGGGAAATTGCACAAGCACATTGTCAATGATGTAGGAGACAGGGTCCAGATGCAGAGTTAGTAAGAAATTAAGAAACTCTGTAAAGCATAGAAGAAGAGCTAATTTATTATCTATCAAGCAGCAACATGAAAGAGAACAAAATACACCAAGAAAATGTTTAGCAAAAAAAATTATCACACTTCATCTACATGTTGTAAGACTCTTTTGCTAAAGATTTTTCTTTTAAAGCAGATATTGGGCAAATAGATGTTGAATGTTGTTATTGTGGAGCACTGTAGGATGTTCTATAAAATAGGTGGGCAGACTCCACAAACTCAGCAATTCCACTAAATATTTATTAATGATTACTAATTAGTAGTGGAGTTTATTTTTTATATTTCCCACCTATACTATAGAACATCTGCACTGTATTTTCAGAGAGAACAAACTGCTGATAATTTGGATCAATTTACATCTTGTTGCCATAAAGGGGCTGTTATATTGCCACTTCTTTTACCATTTCCAACAGCATATAGCAAATACATTGTTATTTCATCATTATCTACTATGAACATCTTAATTTTCTTTACTATAAGATGCAAGATCATTTATCAATGAGATAATAAAATTTATATTAAATATATACTGTATATACAACTATAAATAAAATTCAAATTAGGCTATTGTTATAACTATTTTACCTTTATCAAAATAAAATTCTTATTATGAACATGCTTTGTAATAAAATGTGGCACATAGTGACACGTGAGGAGCTAGTATAAAATTAAAGCTCTTAAAATTTCAAGTATTTTATTAATATTAGTTAGGTCACACAAAGTTAATTTTTCGTTTTGCATTACCCGCTGACCCATTTTTCAATTTTTCGAATTTTTTTTTTTTTTAAGTTCCAATTGCGCCAATTATTCTATTTTTCTATTTAATTTTTTTCATAAATTAATCCGGTATCACCTGATAGAGACCTTATTTTTCCGGAATTGTCCGATAGAACTGATAAAAAAAATTTGATTGCCAACCCAATTTTCTGATTCCATGCTATGCAAAGTGAAAAATTAACTATGTGTGGCTTTAAATATGAACATGAGTCAATTAATTGCCGTATATTAAAAAAAAAAAAATCTGACCGACCGTTGATTTTGAAATTCATGTAATGCAAAACGAAAAATTAACTTTGCATGGCCTTATGCTATATTTAATCATTATCTAATAAGGACATGCAGCACTTTATTACACTTGTATTAGCATAAATACAATCTTTATATTATAAAACTTGATTTTTTCAAAAATTTATGTTCACTGTGAACATTGTGAACATAAGATTTAACACTAGCAATTTTTCTGAACTTTGATCGGATATAAACATTTTTAGCCAATCAAACTTAATATTGCATAACTTTGACATCTGTTAGCTATTTTTCAAATATGACCTCCATTAATATTGTTTGGGATTCTATTGTAATATGATCTATGACAAGTAATAAAAATAATATTGATATATGAGACAGATGCAGAAAAAACGGCGGATGTAGTAGACCTGAAAACTAAAACAAATGAACGGTTTGATGCTATATTATAGTTTGAGTTACAACCCTTCATGATACTAAATAGATTCAGCATGAGATGCATCTAATATTTATTATAGAAGAGTTACGTACGAATGTAATCTAATAAAAAGAATTGAAATAGGATCAAGGAATGTTAGTTATAATAGCATATAAAAAACAAACTGGTCAAATAGTATGAGGTTTAGATTAGTGATAAAGTCTCATAACCTATCGTCTTTCTGCAGCTAAAAAAGAGAAAATGTGAATTAAAATAACGATCACTCAATGGTGATTTTATAGCTCTTTTTTTTCGAATTCTTTTATAGTCTACATGACCGCCACACAAATAAGGGTTATAAAAAGTTGATAGCATTTAAATAATAGAGTATATAATTATGTTTGAAATAAATGATCATTTACGAAATTCAACTGATAATATTAATCAGGACAATTGCAAACACAATCTTTACAATACCAAATTTCAAAAAAGGCATGTATTAATATTTAATAGAACCATTTTAAATTTCAACCAAATATTTTACGGAAATTTAAGAAAATTCGATAAATGTAATCTTTGTACGTACGTACGTAAATATTTGGGTGACAAAAATAACAAATTGCCTTTAATGGAAAAGTTACACGCTTTTACACATTTATGTACATACACCTGTATACATAAGGATAATTTTTTCTGTTCTTTACATAAATTTTAGGGTAATGGAAAATTCATCACAAGAATGGCTTGCAAAAGCCATTTTCGATAAAGAAATTAATTACATCGAATATAAAGAATTTACCGACCCAGAAAAAATTTGGGACAGCCCATCTAGCTCAATACATAAGGCTGAATGGACAAATTATGCATTAACGGTCGCCCTTAAATCTTTAAAAGATGTAAATTTAGAAACTGATCAAATTGAAGAGCTTGTAAAAGAGGTTATAGTTGATATTTAATCATTTAATCAAATTAAATTTTGAAAAACTTTAACAATACATTCTGACGTTAAAATTATATTCAAAGCTTCAACTATTACAAAGTGGAAATTTTCATCCAAATATCAGCCATTTTTACGGAGTAACTAAGGGTACGTATTATGACAAATTTAATTTAAACTAACATCCTCTATTTGCTAAATTTATCTATATAAACTTTATAATAACTAGACCCCTTTGGATACTATATGATAGTTCTACTATTTGCAACTAACGGAAATTTACGCGAATATTTAAAGGCCCAAACTTCATTGCAGTGGTCTGATAAATTTCGCATTGCAAAAGAAATAGCACAGGGTCTTTTATTTTTACATCATAACGGCATAGTGCATCGTGATCTTGTATGTGCACCTTTATGATTTATAATTGTTTAAAATTTATATTTATACTATTTTATAGAAATTTATTATTTATATTATTTTATAACACTTTAGAAACATCCTTATTCATGAAGGAAAAGCAATGATTGCAGATTTTGGTTTGGCAAAAAGGATGACCACTGATGCTTCAGTTTCAGTTTCACTTATTTACGGACTCACGGCATTTATTGATCCCCAATGCTTCAAAGACAATTCATATAAGCGTAATTTTAAATCAGATGTTTATAGCTACGGAGTAATTCTTTGGGAAATTTCAAGTAGTCGAAAACCATTTCAGGAATTTAGATCTACTCACGCAATTACTATTCATATATTTAAGGGAAATAGAGAAAAACCTATAGAAGGCACGTCACCCGAATACGTTGAACTTTATACACAATGTTGGGACGATGATCCTATTAAGCGTCCAGAAATAAAATTTGTTCTTGACAAATTAAAACAAATCGAACCAAAAGATCCTAGTATAACCGCAAAAAAACATTCAGTAGGGTTACTTGAAAAAGCTATTTCAGGTCAAGATATTAATTGTCTTAACTTTAGTGAATTTAGTGATTTTGAAAGAATTGCTAACGAACAGTTTGGCTCAGTATATAAATCAATATGGAAAACACGTAGTAAATTAGTTGCTCTTAAATGTCTTAAAGTTAACGATAATGAATTGAATGATACAATTGTTCAAGGATTTGTTAGTAAGGTATTATTAATCTTAAAGATATACTTTATTAATTATGTTTATTAAATCAATCTTACTATTTATATAATGTCTAAAGCTTCAAGTTTTAAAAAAAGTTTCCTCTCACCCAAATATCATTAGATTCTATGGAGTAACCAAAGGTAGCTTTTTTTAGTGTTTCAAGTAATTTCTACAATAATAAAAAATTGCTATTTCAAATACTAATCAATAAATAGATTTCGAAGGATATTATAACATGGTTTTATATTTTGCCGAAGGAGGAAATTTACGTGAATATTTAGAACACAATTCTTCACAATTGGAATGGACTAAGAAGTTAAATATTGCTAAAGACATAGCAGAAGGACTCAAATTCTTGCATGATAATAGACTAGCACATAGCGACCTAGTAAGAACACTTCACGTTTTCTATTGTTTATCTTCAAACCTAACTTCATTTTATTTTACAGCATCCCAAAAATATCTTAGTCCATGAAGGAAAAATTTTGATTGCTGGTTTCGGCATATCTGAGCTAATTAATCAAGAAGGATCACTTTCACGTTCGATTTTACAGAAGATGCAAGCATACATTGAACCTCAATGCTTTAAAGAACCTTCATATAAGCGTGATATGAAATCTGACATATATAGTTTTGGCGTTATTCTTTGGGAAATTTCTAGTTGTAGGCCGCCATTCAAACAATTTGAGTCGGGGTATTCTATTCCTATTCGCATATTTCAGGGAGAAAGGGAAACACCTGTTGAAGGAATTCCACCACAATATCAAGAACTTTACATGAAATGCTGGGACAATAACCCTGTAAGTCGACCGGAAATTAATTCGGTTCTTGACGTTTTGAACAAACTTATAATTTAAAACATTATATTTTCGCAAATATTTTCAATATTTCGTTTTCGAGGGTTATATTTATAAAATTTTTAAACTTTTCGGATAATTGCTTGGAATATCCTGATCAAAATAGTTAAATATTCAAAGTATTTGGTAAACAAAGTATTGTACTATATCTTCATAGTTTTTTTACATAACTGAAAAAAATTTGATGAAATTATTAACTATAAATTTAGACGGCTAAATAGGGTTATAAAATTTTTAATTTACAAAATTCGCTTAATTTCTTAGGTGCTACACTTAATTAATTAATCTGTTAGCAAGATCGGGTGTAGCGTAGGAGTGATTCAGGCGATTTGTTTAGCTTGGATGTGTGTCAATTATTTATACCGTAGGGTAGTGGGGATTGGGTAAAAGTTAGGATCTAAATACGTATATACATCCAGCCATTCAAATGACTTGACCTTATAATAAATTGATCTTAGCTAATATTTGTCGAATATTGAGAAGAAATAGTTACATTACTAGGTCCGGTATAGACAATTAATGTTTAAAAATAATTATTTTTATGCAAAATAATATAATTAAAACTAAACACTAAACCTATTGTTTTAGTAGACCACAACAAGTATTTTATACTAATTATTCTTTTTTAAAAAAAACTATTGCAATACGATGTAGTATATAATATGTTTGATTAGACGAATTATGAATAATAATGTATCTTAGTGTGTATAAATATTTTGTAAATTTATATACTAATCTAAATTTTTATAAACGATTAAAATATTGATTTGTTTAGACTAAAAAAATGTTAAATTATTAAATTTAAAGATTTAAATTAGTAAATATAATAAATATTATTTCATATGCCTTAGTCATGTAGTTTATTAAATCATTTTTTTGTAGCTTGATTATATAATCGATATCACATTTTACTGTATATTAAAATAGTTTTTTTAAAATACGTATTAAAAACTGGAGATTAGAACAGAACTTTATATATAGTAAAATTTAGCAAAAAAAGTTTTGTTAGAACTTTAAAGATAGTTTCATAAATAAAATTTTGGAGTATAAATTTTGTTATTTGTTATACAAAATTAATTTTTTATACTATATTTAATCTTGTAATTTTATTAGTTAACAAAAAAGATACAATGTATTGTATATGTAATATATTATAAAATCTATTAATTTCTTATAGCCAATACATTTAAGAAAATTTTGCATTTAGAAGGCTCACATTTAAAGAGAACTGGCTGTAATAAATTTTTTTAAATATAATATCAGCTAAATTCTTTTGCTAAATATTTATACGAACATATTATTTTATCTAGAAATTATCTACTTTATAATAATAAAAATCAAACAATATTGACGTTTCAAGCAGGTTGACATTTTAAAATTTGTTTCTTAATTTTTATAATTTATATCTCAATAATTTTGATAAATTAATATTCAAAAGAAATTTTAAATCTTTATTCATCAAGATAATCTTTACAAAATTTATTATTTAGCAATCATGTCGTGTTTTATAGATTTTATAAAGCGCAGAGTAATAGTAGAATAATAATTTTTATTAAATTATGTAGTGATTACAGATATACTTTCAAGAATATATCAGTTCTGGGAAGACCGAATAAGACCAGTTCAGATTGGTCTCCGTTAAAAGATTGTATAATCGCATTTCAAATCTTCCGACTATCTATTAAATGATTGATTTTTGAATCACAGAACAGTTTTGGATAACCCCTAGCATGACCACCAAATTCAGTTACGTAATCGCTGTTTAAAATCCTAGACGACATATTATATATCGATATTATAAATTTAATTAAATGGTAAAATTTTATTTGGTTTACTTGGTTTATATTTTTATGTTATCTACCATCTTTTGAATTGATTTAAATCTGATTCAATGTTTTTCTATCATTTCTTTGCTGCAGAAGTTATATTAGAGTATAGTATATTTTAACAATATCAGGCATTTCTATTTATTATGCTGTATAAATAATTTGATAATAAGCTGTACGTACAGTACCTATAAAGAGTTTTTTTTTACATTTGCTCAAATAATTTTCATCTTTATTTGATTCGTTGTCTTCTGCAATATTATTGTCATCAAGAACTTGAATTATTATAAAAATTTGTGCATTTATGGGTTTTTCAGCTTTTTCATCCAGTGAATAATATGAATTCTGTTGTACCTAAATGAAAATTATTGATACCTATATATACACGTTTTTAAAAATGTGATAAACAAAAAGTATTCATCACCTTTCTCACAGAGCTTTACTTTTAAGTATGTATGTGATTCATCGATGTTGTTTTCTAATTTGTCAACTTCGATCTAAAAGACTTAAAGTTACATTAAGATTCATTCATGCGCCTCCTTCGCCATTATTCATAAGTTTTTATAGATTATGTCTTGAGGTCTATATTTTATTGCATTTTCTTGCATTTCACAAGCATCATCCATATCCTGCTCTTGAAGTTTCCTTTTTTTTTTTATTTGGCTTTATTATATGGATTAAGCATTCAATACATGTTTTTTTTTTTTTTCAAAATTCATTGATTTGCTTTACGTATTATTCGTCGATTAGATTAATTAATCGGCTTCCATTAAAAAAATTTTTATGAAAATATTTAGAAAGAAATTTAAATAATACTTGCTACTATGTTATAGTCATATGTTACGTCATATAATATATTTTAATAAATGATTCTTATCCGTACGTAACTGATTTTGGTGGTCATGCTAGGTTCGTGAGATTGAAAGCATTAATAGACCGATTATATTAGACACTGAGATGTATTATAATTTAACAAACTTTTATTTTATTTATTATATAACGATTGTATATACATCGCATACATTTTATTATAAATTTTGTAAAATTTTGTCATTTATTTAATTACATAATGTACTAAAAATCCATTATGTATAAATCAATATTAACGTTAACATTTGAATTAAAAATCATATGATTCTAATAATAATAGACTTGACAAATAGGACATAAAAACTAGGCGTTAAATATAGTTCATAATATAGTCAATCCTACGCAAATTCACCTCTATAAACGCGCGCACTGTATGTACTCTTTCAATGAAAACCAACCACTTAAATATTGAAATTTATTTGCGAAATGTAAGGTTTAATTCAGTAGTTGATTCAAATCGGTAAGAACTGAATTAATTTCTGGACGATTTATCGGGTTAGTATCCCAACATTTCGTGTAAAGGTCTTGATAATGTTGTGGAGTGCCTTCAACAGGTAATTCCCTTTCTCCTTGAAATACGCGGATAGGAATAGAAAACCCTAACTCTAACTGTTGGAATGGCGGTCTACCGCTAGAGATTTCCCAAAGGACAACACCAAAACTATAGATATCAGATTTCATATCTCGTTTATATAAGGGTTCGATAAAGCACTGAGGTTCAATGTATGCTTGCATTTTCTGTAAAACCGAACGCGCAAGCGACGCTTCTTCGTTAATTTGCTCAGATATACCAAAACCTGCGATCATTGTTTTTTCTTCATGGACTAAGATATTTTTAGAGTGCTGTAAAATAAAATAAAGTCAATTTTGAAGAACTGTATAAACAAATAATTATAAAAATGTAATGCTTTTACTAGATCACGATGAGCCAAGTTATTATCATGCAAGAATTTAAGTCCTTCTGCTATGTCTTTAGCAATACGTAATTTCTTAGTCCATTCCAATTGTGAAGAATTGTGTTTTAAATATTCACGTAAATTTCCTCTTTCAGCAAAATGTAAAATCATATTATAATATCCTTCAGAATCTATTATCGATTAAATATTTAAGAATATATTTTTCATTATTGTAGAGATTACTTGAAGCACTAAATAAAATACCTTTAGTTACTCCATAGAATTTGATGATATTTGGATGAGAGAATTTGATGATATTTGGATGAGAGTCAACTCTTTGTAAAACTTGAAGCTTTAGACATTATTTAAATAGTAAGATTGATGTAATAAACATGATTAATAAATGTTTATCTTTAAAGATTAATAATACCTTATTAATAAATTCTTGAACAATCGTATCATTTAAAATATTATCATTAACCTTAAGACATTTAAGAGCAACTGTTTGGTCATTAGTCTTCCATATAGATTTGTATACTATGCCAAATTCCTCTACAGCAATTTTCTCAAAAACTTCAAATTCACTATAGTTATAACATTTAATACCTCGATCTAAAATAGCATTTTCAAGTAACGATTTTGAAGGTTTTTGAGCATTTTTATTAGGATCTGGTTCAATTTGGCCTAATATATCAAGAACCGTTGATATTTCTGGGCGCTTAACAGGATCACTATCCCAACATTGCTTATAAAGTTCAACATATTCATGTGGTGTGCCTTCTATAGGACTTTCTCTTTTCCCATTGTGTATATAAATAGTAATTGCTTCTTGAGATCTAAATTCCTGAAATGGCTTTCGACCACTAGAAATTTCCCAGAGAATCACTCCGTAGCTATAAACATCTGACTTAAAGTTTCGTTTATATGGTTTTTCATGATTAAAACACTGGGGATCAATAAATGCTGTGGTTCCGTGAACATATGAGTGTGAAATTGACGCATCAGTTATCTGTTTAGCTAAACCAAAATCTGCAATCATTGCTCTTCCTTCATGAATTAGAATGTTTCTAGGGTGCTATAAAATAGTATTAGTAATGTGTCTTAAACAATTATAAATCATAGTCGTAGACTTACAAGATCACGGTGGACTATTTTGTTACGATGCAAGAATAGAAGACCCTTAGCTATTTCTTTTGCAATGCGAAACTTATCTGCCCATTGTAATGGAGTTTTGCTTTGTTTCAAATAATCACGTAAATTTCCATCACCCGCGAACAGTAAGACTATCTTATAACATTCATTAAGATCTATTGAAAGGTTTTAAAAATATTAAAACAGCAAATAAAGGATGTCAGTTTAAAATTGCATTTTTCATAGCGCACCCTTGGTAACTCCATAAAATTGATTGACGTAAGGATGAAAGCTCCCTTTTTGTAAAAGTTGAAGCTTTGAACATAATAATAATAAATATAAGTTAAAAATATAAGTTTCCATTTAAATAGAATATTAATTGATTAAATATCGATTATAACCTCCTTTTTAAGTTTTCCTAGTTCATCAATTTGGTCAGTTTCTAACTTTACATCCTTTACAGTTTTAAGGGCGACTGTCAATCCATAATTTGTCCATTCTGCCCTGTCTATTGAACTATAAGTATTTTCAAAAATATTGGTAAAATCATTAAATTCTTTATAATCAATAAAATTAATCTCTTTATTCAAAATAGTTTTTTCAAGCCATTCTCTTGACGAATTTGCCATTATCTTAAAATCACACCGGAACCAAGTGCATTTACATACATGTGTAGTATGTATGTTACGTACGTACGTACGTAGTATTTAATTCTGGAAACAGGTAAAACATGAACTCGTGATTGTTGTCACCAAACATTTCCTTAATTATTTGGATACCAGTCACCCGATTTGTCGTAAGAATGAAGCTTAATTTCGTTGGCTAATCGGAAGAATTTTAATTGGCTAAAATCAAAGATTAATGTTATCAATGTCAAATATGTACTATTTTGCGACACTCTTGATCGTCCGTATATTGTCAAATTTGGGGATCGTCTAAAGCCAGATATAGTCATCACGTGATCCTATGCGGATATAGAATAGGTGGGTAAACTCCGCAAACTTCGCAGCTCCGCTAAGTATCTATTAATGATTACTAATCATTACGAAGCTTATTTCTTATATTGCCCACCTATTTTATAGAACATCCTTTAAATGAGTGAAAAATGGAATAACAGTATTCATTATGATTTGGCTAAACCGTTTATTTATTATGCTCATACTAATATCGATTATTTGTTTTAAAAGCTTCGAAGATTAAAAATTACGTAGCTATTTTTTTAGACCGGTTAGAAATTTGGTGAGAATTAATTGTTTATTATGTTTGATATGTAAAAAATGTAAAAGTAATGCTTGAGCGACCTTTATCAATGATAAATTTTTGAAGAAAAAAGAAATGATAATTCACTTGATTAATTTA
>CAJVPY010005722.1:0-11178 GCA_910591965.1 Dentiscutata erythropus
AAGTTTATAGTAAATTTATATGTTTTTATTATAAATTTTATTATAATTTATCACTCAGTGTGACATATTCCCTGACTGATATGAGACATCCCAAAAGAAATAAGTGAGAATGAAATCAAAAACTATTTAGAATTTTTTGGCTTAGTGACAATTATGGCTTGGCAATATAGCTTTGCTACAAAGGCAGTATATATCAAAATAGTATGCAATATAGAAAGCCGAGAGAGTGCTTTGAGAGAAAGTTGATCGGTTCAGTTAAATCAGAGCAGGACGTACAGAACAACACTAGGCAAATTCAATCATATTGAGCTTGAAGATAGAAATAGATTTAAAAGCATAATTTATAATATTCTGAGAACAGCATATGACAGTTTACTCCTACGTCAATTAAAAAAGTACAAGGTTCAGGCAGTTCATACTCTTGAAAATCAGCATGGTAATCGCAACAAAAAGGCATATATATACTTTAAATCAAAAGAAGACATGGTACAAGCCCAAGGTGCAGACCTGTATTATTTTAATACTAGACTTGAATGGCGAATTCGGGCAGAGAAGTATGAAGGAGGAAGCTATACAAGCAACCGGCTCTACAAAGAAAACTCTATAGCAAGACCTACCAATCAAAAAAAGGAAAAAGAAAGAGAAGAATCTGTAGAGTCTAACATTACGGAAACCAAGAGAAAAAGAGAAGATTTAAGCTTACTAGATGACGAGGAAGGAAAGCCCAAAGTTAATAGATCTTTTAGACATAGAATTATTGGAAATACAATAAAATTGGCAGAGCACAATAGCCAATCGGTAAAGAAAGATTATAAAAAAGAGAACCGGCCACCCAAAACCCAAAGAAAAACAAAACCTATAGACAATTCAGACCCCAATAGCAACAACTCAATTCACAACATGCTGTCAAAAATTTTGGATAGACTCGACAAGCTCGAAAATCAAAAGGGGCCCTTGATAGGCGGCTCCTTAGTGTATTGCTTCTAAAGGCGCCAAAGGCGCATTAAATGATTACTCTGAACCTCAAGAGAATAGAGAAAGAGAGCCAATAGAAGAAGGTCCAGAGAGGAGGCTCCCAAACGTAATAGAGGAGAAAGCTGCAACATATGAACTATTTGGAGTATTAAATATTGGGTTTTATAATATTAATGAGATAAAAAATAACAAAAACAAGCTAAAGGCAGTAATAGATTTTGCAAAAGAAAAGAAATTAGATATTTTGGGTTTAGAGGAAACCAATATCAATAACACAGAAGGCACTTTCGCAATGAGAGATTCAAAGATATATAAAAGTTTTTGGGCAAGCTCTGAAGAGGGCAAAAAAAAAGGATCAGACATAGGAGTGCTGATCAAGAAACATTGGGAACAACATATTACACATATGTCAAGGAACAATCCATACTTTTTAAAGCTCATTCTGGACTTTAAAGGCCTAATAATAATCATAATCTTTCTATACGTGGTCTCAAATGACAGAACAAGACAGGAAAAAATTTTGCATATGCTGAGAGATACTTTAGAAAGACCCAACAGAAAGCCGCAGTGTTTTATAATCCTAGGGGACCTTAATATCATTACACCAGACCTAGCAGATTGCGAAGTGGAAAGTACGAGTTATAAGTCCAAGATAAAGCAACAAATTGTAGCGCTTCTAAAAGAAAAGAATATATACGATATGCAAGATTTGGCTCACACCCCAACCTGGTCAAACAGTAAAGCAGAAACTAGAATAGACTACATATGGGTATCAGATAGATGGAAAAGCGGTATAATTAGTACCAAGGTTGATAATATGGATCTCTGCACTATGAGTGATCACAAATTAATAAGAGCAAGTATTGCTACAGAACTCAAAATAAGGAAAACAGGAGCAGCTAAGAGAAGGCGAGAAAACAGAAAAAGAGTCAACTTAGATCTAAGTAAAGCCTCTAAAAAGGATTGGATCCAGTATAGAAAAAATCTTGAAAAGAAGATTAAAGACCGCTAGAACAAGCGCAAACCCAAAAGTATAGATGAGGAGTGGGATATAATCGAAGAATGTATCAGAGTAGCAGCAAGTGCAAGTCTTCTAAAAAAAGAAAAATTATCAGAAATCCTAAAAATTAGCAAAGAAAGTAACGAAGTACGTGCACTAAGACTGGCGGTAAAAGTATATAACGAAGGCCATCATAAAGCGAAGAAAGGACCACTACAAGATACAGTCAAAGACAATATACTTAGTGCATTAAAGAAGATTGATGCCTTGGTTGGTAATGACATAGAAAATAAAACAGATGTATTAAGCCCGGAGGGCCTTAAAAACTGGACAAAAATTCCGCACAAGGAGTGGCGTAAAAGAATCAGAAGTATTGAAGAAGCAGAGATTAGAGAAAGTATAGAAGAAAGGCATAGTATAATTGTCACCAACCAATGGAAAATGCTTAATAGCCTCTTATATCGACCTCACAGGAAGATCCAAATAGATAGAGTAGTGAAGAAGACAGAAGAAGAAGCAGAACTAATTTACGAGCCAGATGATGTACTAAAAGAGGTCAAAGAATATTTTGAAAAGCAATTCTGCACAAGAAACACAGTATAGTTAGAGACCATGCCAACAAGATGGAAAAACCAATATGCCCCTCGAGAAGATATTGATGAGTCTTGGTATAAAGATACAACAAACAAGATTAGCCTAGCTGAATGGGAGCAGGCTCTGGAGCAGGTCAAGACCAAGTCAGCTCCAGGAAGAACAGGTATCATGTACCCACTAATAAGAAACACTAGCTCTACTACAAGAAAGTTCTTTCTTGACTTTGCTTCCAGGTGTATAGAAGAAGGCACTATGCCAAAAAAGTAGAAACTAGGTATCTTGTACCCAATATCTAAGACAGAAGACTGGTGCTACAATCTAAACAATATGCGGCTGATCTTATTGTTAGAATCATTTCGGAAAACGGTTGTAAGAGTGATCACAAATAGGCTAGCAAAAATTTTAAGTGAAAAAGAGGTATTAAAAGGCAGGAACTTCACAGGCCTTCCAGGAGAGGGCATAGCTGTACCAGTGCATCTCATTAACTGCTTAGTTGAGGAAGCGAAAGAAAAGAAAAAGGAAATATGGCTCTTATTCCAGGATATGAAGAAGGTATTCGACTCTGTAGGGCTTAAAATGCTCACAATCGCACTGCAAAGAATTAAAATCCCAGAGCCATTAACATGTTTCATCATTAACCTCTTCGATAACCGTGAAATGGAAGTCTTAACAAGCCTAGAAACTACTCAAAGATTTGTAGCAGGGGATAAGATTGATCAAGGAGAAGTTATATCTCCTCTCATATAGAGGATATTTTATGACCCTCTGCTAACAGAAATTCAAGAGAATAGAAAGCATGGTTATAAGCTTGAGGTGAACTGGCCAAGCGATCTGAGTAGAAATCACACGCGGTGGCATAGCCTAAGAATCCCTGTAATTGCGTACGCTGATGACACAACTTTCGTAGCATCGAGCAAGAAAGAACTGGAAGAAACAATCAGTATAGTGCAAGAGTTTTACAAAATAAATGATATAGAAATCAATAGCAAGAAATTGGAGCTGCTTATAATAGATGGGAAAAAAATAAAGAAGCCTAGATATATAGAATTTGGTACACCAAGAGCAAAAGTATTCGAAAAGAAGGCAAGCAAGCTGACGAGATTTCTTGGTATTTGGCTATCCAAAAAACATGATCAGTTATATATCAGAAGTATTGCAAAGAAAGAAATACAAGTGATCAGTATGGCAATCTATAAGAAGAACATCTCGCTAGCGCAACTCATCTATATCAACAATAGAGTGCTCATCCCAAGATTGAAGTACCGTTTACAACATTGCATAATTCCAAGAAAGCAATGTGACAAACTTCAAAGCCTCATTTTAAAGCTAATTAAAAATAAATCGGGCTCAGCTAGCACCACGGCAAATGCAATCTTGGCATATAAAAACATAGTTGGCCTTAAAACATTGTGGCAAAATCAGATGGCCCATTATATTACAGAGCTAAGAAAACGTATAAACAAAAACAATGAAATTGGCAAAGCCACGTGGATCAGAATTCAGCAAGCTCAGTTAGATAGTAAAAGTACTTAGTGTATAACAAGTCTAGATGCAATAAGACTAAAGAAGGTTAAGCTCAAACAAAACCTTGCATATAAAATCCCGAGTAAAGCAAAAACATCAATATAAGCATACGATCCAGAGAAAAAGAAGAAAACTTAAGGCTTTCAGAAGCTAAAGCAGAAATCATAAACTTTCTGGATGAGAAATCGATTAAAGGCTTTTTACAAGAAAAAGAAACAGGTATTCTGGTGTTAGAACAGATACTTGACAGTACAGGGCAAAAAATGCTTACTTGGGGCCAAATCAAGAAATGCAAGAGACAAAAAGCAAGGGGGAAGACTCCATTATGGGTTAAAAAGCTAGAGGAAAAAATAATTGAAAACCTGATCAGCAGAGAAATCAAGGCAGAGTTTAAAACCAACGATAAAAAGAGAAAAGAATGGGTACTTCTCAAGGCTGAAAATAAGACACTAATAGGGAAAATCGCAAAAAAAAAGAGAAAGAAAACCATCTTAGTAGAACACTGGGAACACATAGAAGATCCGCAAAAAATAACAGTCAAATTAGTTAAATACAAAGACTGCAAATTTGGCTCATTGAAGCTTTCAGGAGATGAAATTTCTTGTAAGAGAAGGTTAAAGAAAAATAAGATGCAGGAAATTCCTTCAAAGATTGTACGAAAGATATCAACACAAAACCAGATATGGAAATTAGTCACTCCACTTAGCAGTATTGTAGATACATCGCAGTGATTTGAGGAGAGCCTAAATACAACAAGAGGCATACAAGAATCTTCAGTTGCGAACATACCCATTTATCTACTAGAAGAAGAAATCATAAATCAAGCTTTTGAAGACACACAGGCCATAAAGGAGATTAAAGAAATAGCATCTCAGCTAAGAGGAAGAAGGTGCATCACATTCTATACTAACGGCTCATTACTTAACCCAGTAGAAGAACCAGAGAAAAGGAAAATAGGTCTGGGTTGGGTTGCCATTTCAGCATGCCGTTCCAAAATATACAAAAATATAATAGCCAGATTTTGGGATGCAATCAAGGACTGGCTATCGTTCACGAGGGCCAAGTTAGGTGCAATATAGACAGCCCTCCTAGCAGCTCCATACAAGTCAGTAGTCGAGATATTCACTAACAGTACGGCCACAATACAGGTAATCCAAGCAAGCCTAAGCCCAAAAAGAACATATGATGTAGTTAAAAAGAAAAACCAGTGCCTCTTGAAGCAAATTCAGCACACAGTCAAGCTAAAAGAGCTGCAAATTAGATTAGGAAAGGTTAAAGCACACAGTGGAATAAAAGAAAACGATGAAGCAGATATCCTGGTGAAAGAAGGTGCTTTGCATTCTTCACCTATCTCCCCGAGGTGGCCATGGAACAAATGATCAATTTCTGAACTTAAGTGAAAAAACCTAAGAGTAGATGATGCGACAAGAAGCTTCATTATACAACTGACCGCAGTTAATATTAACACAGAGTGGAAAAATTTAAAGAGTATAAACAAGTGGGTAGAAATAGAGCAAGACTCAAATGTAATCGATTGGAGAGAGGTCTGGAACAATATAGGCCAATTTAAAGGTAGCAACTGCAGAAGCTCCGAAGTAAACAAGAAATAGGTGTTCAAAATCAAGTGCCTGAACGATCTCCTCCCTACAATACAAACTTTACACCAAAGAAGAGCGGATATCTACTCAGATGACAAATGCAAAATATGCTAGGAACTAAAAACTGAAACACAAGATCACTTGGCAGAATGCTCAAAACTGTAATGACTATGGAGCATTATCGAGGCGGAGGGAACTATCCTATTTAAAGAAAAGGCCAGGAAAGAAAAAGCAGATTTAAAGGTCCTAGACGTCAAAGAAATAGAAAATACGATCTTTGGAAGTGATATACAGGAAAGATTGGTAACAAGAAGAGAACTAATGAAAGGCCTAATCACGAAGCAAAGAACTGATAGGATTTGCTCAGTCCTGTGGGATTCAACACTAGTTAGCAAGTTTAGCCAAGCAATACTCGACCACATCAGAGACTGCTTTTATAAGCATATTTGGTGTTTTCGCTATAACCCAGTAGCTGAATAGGAAGAAAGACATGGTATTGCAAAGCTAGAGAAGAAAACCAAGAAGAAAAAAAAGAAAGAAGGTGTGACAAATGAGGCAGACAAAGAAAATAGCGACCCACAAAGTTTAGAACATATTGCGAAAAGAAGCAAAGGAGCTAAAAACAAGTGTAAATATGAGGTATTAAAAGAAAGAGAAAAAATAGTTGAAGAGTGGATCGCATGGGGGAATAAACCAGCATGGTCTTCGCTAGCCAAAGTTCATCCAAATATTAAGTGTTACTGACATGGCATACAACGGCCAATTAATGATTGAAGGGGTATCTTTAATTGATACAAAATTCCTAGTAAGTTAGAAATTCTGAGAGAGATAAACAGTTGTTATGGCAGGTCGTATTGGGCAAATAGCCTGGTGAGTCTTTATTAGAATAGAGCGTTATACTATTTTGATGTAATACTTTGTATAATAGTTATATAGTAGTTCATAAAATAAATAAAGGCAGGACCGCTTAATATAAAAAAAAAAAATATTTTGAAATTTTTGAAATATTTTAAGTCCAACAAAGTTGGCTTCAACTAGATTTTTTTCTATCATAATAATGAACCTATTGAAGTAGGTGTAAACGGCGAGTTTGTCACTAGTAAACCAGAAACTTCGCATTATATCAGTTTTAAGGCTCGAATAGAGGCGGGGATATGATTTGGCAATTATCAGAATATTAAGTGTTGTGTCGTTTATTGGGTTTTCCCTAAACAAATTCACTAATACCTGATCTTTGCCCTTACTTTATTTTAGGCGCACAAAAGATAACTTTATGACTATTTTCTATTTTTAACTTTAATGGCTTACTAATATTTCCTTATTTTATTACTTCTTTACTGCTCATGATTTTCATCCTGCTATTTTAAAACCTTGATTTTACCGTTCATACACTTTTCCCTTTTTGGCTATATGAGCTTATCATTCGATTATTTGTTTATTGGGGCACTTTATGCAAGTTTTATGTATTCTTGATTCAGATGCGATTATATGCATCGATCGTTGATCTTTTCGTAGGATTACAGGTCCTAGGTCACGATCCTTAGATCATGTTTCTTTTTATCTCTAACATTTCCTGGCGCTTATCTTATGCGTACCATGCATAAGAATCTTGCTAATTAAATAGACTCTTTTCTTTAGTGCTTTAAGTATAAGATCGTTTGGTGGCTGATTGGTATATAATAATTTTTTTTTTTTTTTTTTTTGTTCAAGCTTGTTTATTCCACGAACATGCCAATCCTCCGGAATCAAATATGCAATTTTCATTATCATACATTTCATTAGGATTACTCATGTTGCCAGATATTTGATAATTATTGAATGCTTTATTTTGTTTGATTTCAATTTAACCTCATTTTGACAGCAGGACTCAAGGTTATGCTATCTATCTGGATTGCGACCTTTAGCAAAGTATAAATATGGTTTGGGTGCTTTTCGTTTGCCTTTAGCAAGCCTTTATTCTCGATTCCATTTTCATAAAAGTTACACGGCCCATCATTGTATTCCATCTTGGCAGGTTTTTGGTAATAAATAAGCGCCTTGTGCATATCCTTTTCGGCTTTGATTCTCTTCTCTACTGATTTTTGATATTGGGTAGAAGCTTTATACTTATCCTTCTCGTGTCCAATTTCGTATTAATAACAATGTTTAGTATTATATAATTCATCAGTTTATTCAAATCGGCAGCTTCTTAATAATGAGTGAACATCTTTTATTTTTCTATTTTGACCTTGGTTCCTTTTTTATAGCAGTGTCCAATAAGGAACATTTCATCTAACGTTTTTATTTCAGTATCATAATCACTCATCTCGACAGATTTTTGATGATAGATAAATGCTTTAAGTTCTTCTACTTCAGTTTCAATTTCCTTTTTGTAGTAGAAACTATGAATACTCGTTTCATCAACACATTTCGTTCCATCAAGCTTATCATAAAATTTTTCCAATCCAACTTTATCTTAATAACTATTCGTTTTAATATTGTTAATATCCAATTTAACATTATCACATGCTATATGTTTATTTTTGTCTATTTTATTTCCATAACAATATTCTAGATCATACATTTCACTTTCTTTTCTAGCAATTGTTGTATCGTTATTAGCTTTGTTATCATCCGATTTAGTGTTACTATTATCTCCGCCACACTTAAAATCTTTGGGATTGCTTATTTCGGAAGATTTCTAGTGACTGATGAATGCTCCAATTTTACGTCGATAACTATATCCTAGATTGTTTGTTGCATTAACTTGTTTCATATTGGCTGATTTTTGATAATTAATATATGCTTTATACTCATCCTTTTCAATTTCAATTCTGTCTTTATATCAGGGATCAATATTATATATTCCATCAACATACTCCATCTTCGAGGATTCCTAATAAGGCATGAATGATTTATGTTTGTCGTTTTCGACTTCGATTTTGGTTTGATTAAAATGCACAAAGTAGCATGTTTCATCAGCATTGTTTGTATCTGCTGATTTTTGATGGTAAGTGAATACTTTACACCTATTCACTTCGGTTTCAATTTCCTTTTGATAGTAATCGGGTGCTTTATTTTTATCCACTTCGAATTCAATTCTGTTTAATGTTGCCCAAGGTCATTGGTTCCATCCTCATCATTATTATATACAAATTCTTCTGACCAATCCAGATAACTATCATCTTTTACCGTTCTATTCTTGCATTCAAGTTCAGTATAATTCATCTCTGCTGTTCTTTGTTGAGTGAATGCCTTATGTTCTTTCTTTTTAATGTTAGTTCCCTTCTGGTAACCATGGTTAAGTTCATACATTTCAACATATTCTAAACTTTCATTCAACTCCAATATGTCCAACAAGAACTCAAGTGCCTGTGGGACTTGTTCTTCGTTGAGATTAAGGTTTCCAAAAACTTTGTCAATGGTTTTCTGAACTTTGACGGCTTGTTCCAATGTGAGTATTGCAAGGAGTGCAGCACATTTTTCTTCCATTGTATATACTTCTGGGCACCTGCTAACATTATGGGTTTTTCTTTCACAATAGATGCAGAAAGTTTCTCTTTGGGAGCTTTTTTGATTTATTTCATCATTTCGAGGGCTCTGTTGGTGTTGTTTCATCTTCATTTGAGTTTCAGCTTGTCTTGATTTTCAATTTGATACTTCTTGGTAGATTTCGATCATTTTTTTTTTTTTTTTTTTTTTTTTTTTTTAGTTTTTTAATTAGTGGTTTATATATTAGAAGTTAAATAGTAGGAAGAAGAGAAAAACTCGTATAAGAAATTTCTACTTTTATAGATTTTAATAATTACTAATGTTGAAAAAATTATCGATCTTATAGCAGTGTTCGTTTTTTTTTTTAGTAACTTTTTAATTTTTAATTTACTACTCAATAATGAGGTAATTGTGACAAAATTCAGTTTGATTCTTAATTTTAGAGTTTAATTAGTGTTTATTTTAGTAACCTTTTAATTTTCAATTTACGACTCAATTATAAGATAATTATGACAACAAAAAAAAAAAATTTAGTTCGATTATTAATTCCAAAGTTTAATTGTCGGCGTTTGTTACTATGACGCTGAATACTCAATTATGTTCTATATTCTGATTAATAGTATTATCCAAACAACATTTCTTGTAAATATTATTTCAACAATGCATTTGAATTTCACAATTACCACCAAATGAAGTAGATGTAAACGGCGAGTCTGTCACTAGTAAACCAGAAACCTCACGTTATGTCGGTTTTAAGGCTTGAATAGAGGTGGAGATACGATTTGGCAAGTATCAAAATATTAGGTGTTGTGTCGTTTATTGAGTTTTCTCTAAACAGATTCACTAACACCTGATTTTTGCCCTTACTTTATTTCAGACGCACGAAAGATAAGTTTTTTTATTATTGATTTTTAGTCTTTTATACATTTTACAATGTTCATCTAATTATGCTATTTTTGAAATTTCGATTTAGACTACTTCTACCAAACATTCTTAGATTCTAGTACATATGTTTTACTTTATAACTGTTTTCTATTTTTAACTTTAATAGTTTACTAATATTTCCTTATTCTATTACTTATTTACCGCCTATGATTTTCATCCTGCCATTCTAAAACCTTGATTTTACCGTTCATATACTCTTTCCCTTTTTGGCTATATGAGCTTATCATTCGATTATTTGTTTATTGGGGCACTTTATGCAAGTTTCATGCATTCTTGATTCGGATGCGATTACATGCATTGATCGTTGATCTTTTGTAGGATCACGGGTCCTAGGTCACGATCCTTAGGTCACGTTTCTTTTTACCTCTAACACTATTTAATTGTTAAACTAATTTTACTTGATAAAAATATAAATGAGAAATTAATTAATAAATTGATTGATAGTATTTAATTGATTAAATAAAAAAAGCCTCTAAAGATACTTAATATTATGTAAAAACCTAAATTAGTATAGTCTAATAAAACGCTACAAAATAATTCACAATATTTTGCAATACTTTTGAAATATTTCAAAACCAATAAGGTATTTCTATCACAATAATAAGCCTATTTAATGATAAAACTAATAAGAAAAGGCTTTGAAGATATTTAATTAAATATGATATTATGTAAAAACCTGATATTATATAGTGAAAGCTTTATAGACAAAGTTCCGTTTATTAAAAGGTTTTAAAACTTCAAGTTGCTAATCCGGCCATAATATAAAAATCAAAAATATATTAATATGGCCTAAGATAACTTGCACAATATTTTGCAATATTTTACAATATTTTAAATATATTGAAGTCAATTCGAAATATTGCAATTATTTACATATTATTACCCAATCATGATTAACTTGCACCCACCTGGTTATAGAGTATATAAGCAACAATAATTAGTTATTTTTTAATTTTTTAATTTTTTATATAAGGTAAAGAGGAGTATTATGATACAGGTAACTTCTACGGTCAATATCACGTGATCTAGTGATCAGAATCGAGCGATTTTGGTACCATTCGATTCGTCTCA
>CAJVPY010005723.1:0-11178 GCA_910591965.1 Dentiscutata erythropus
TGCATATAAAACACCGTTTCAAATCCTAATAAAAGCTTTCAGGCCAAAGAGGTCTCCTTAATCAATAAAAAAAAAAACAATTGAGCACACCCCAATATGGTGATTATCCCTTAAACTGTCTAGCAGCCAAATTTGCCTGCTAAAATTTTTTTTTTTTTTTGTAAATTTGTAATTACTGTTACAATGCTACAGCTTTCTTGATCACCATGTAGCAAGGTAACAAGGTCACCCGGTGCAGGGACCCTGCTATTGGGGTGTACACGGGTGGAAGTGGAATATGCACTACTTCCACTAGCAGGAGGCAAACGGTTCGATATAGGGATAGTATATAAGTTAATACTTTATTTATTATAGGTCAAGGAGAATAACCTCATTTACTAGGATTACCCTAGAGGGAGTATATCACTTTATACAAGAACAAGAATAGTAAGAAGATAAGGCTAGATATTAGGAGAGGATAGAGAATTCTCTCTTAAGCAGAAGGGGCAAAAGACTCTCTTTTTATAACTTTTCCATACATAAGGAGTGTAATGGCTAAACCATGTAAGAGGCACTTAGAGGCACTGTGTAGAGGCACTCAGAGGCACTTGTATAGAGGCACTCAGAGGCACTTGTATTAGAGGCACTCAGAGACACTTATGTACAAAGGCACTCAGAAGCACTTGTGTATAGAGGCACTTGGAAGCACTCATGCAGAGGCACTTAGAGGCACTTGGAGGCACTCGTGCAGCATTACTGTGCCATATACAACTAGCCAATAATATTCCTATAACTAATACAATAATACGATAATAATAAAGATAAATACTATACTAATAAATATAACTATATAATAATAACTAATAATATAATATAATAATAATACAAATATTTAAATATACTAACTATTCTATACTACAATTACACTGTATTACAATCTACTTTGTAACATTTTTCTCCCCTTAAGATTTTACTCCATAAAATCTAAACTTGTTGTGCTGCAACAATTTCTTTACTAAGAGTTATGAGCTCCTCATAATCCTCTAAGTTAATATCGTTGAAATCTTTGACCTTCAATACTTCTGTTCAGTAAATATGATTATATCCTCATTCTTTGAACAAATAAAATATTCGTTAATAAATCTTGGCCTGGGTTTTTCCTACAGGGAGTAATTTTGTTTCGTTTAGTTTTCCTATCATACTACAACTTGGCTCCTATGTAGTATATATATACAAGAGCAAGGATACGTTGTTGGCTCCTGCGTTTGTACTGTTTAGAGATATCATTGTATAATTTTTGGAGTACTATGAATTCTGCATTAGAATCCTCTTCTTCAGAGACTGGTATAGGGAAAATTTAATCATTCTCTTTTGGCAATAGATCAGCCTTAAATTTGGCTAAACAATCCTCAATAATAGGGGTATTGTTTGCTATAACCGGAATAGAACATGCATGTTGTTCATCCTGTATGATTGTTATATTGTTTGGTTCTACAATGATAGTTCCAGGATACTGCAGGTCATTACACAGCTGATGCAATTCACATGTTTTACAGCATACTTGTGAATTAAGCCAGGCAGAAGGGGTAGTTATTTTGGGATAGTATTTTAAAGAATTTTGTCAAGTGTTAAAGTATTTTATAAAATTGTAAGATAAGAGTTGTTGGAATTAAAGCTAAAGGAAGGTGAATTCCTGTCCTTTAAATATTTGTTGGAGTAAGTATTCGTGCTATAAAGTTGAAACGGCTTTTCTATTTCATTTAACCCATGCTTGTTCCTTGTGTTTCCAAACTGCTACAATCTGTTTACATGTGTTTTGTTTTACATTTCCCACATGTTTTGCAATTGTTTCAGCCATGGCTTGGCAATACTTGGCAAAACTTGACAAAACTTGGCAAAAATTCTCAGCCTTAGCATGTGTTTGGTCATTTTCTTTATCTTTTTCTTCCTTAAAATTTGTAAAATCCACTGAACTTCTATTTTAGAATGTCTAAAATTAACTTCTATTTCTAATTTGTTCATCTTTGTCTAAATTTGTAAATTATATCATTATTGTTTGTAATTTTCTTTGTTTTTGGCTATGCAATAATTTTCTTTGTCCTGGAAAAATTATCTTATTGTTTTTAATTTTATTTATATTTGTATTTTCTGTGTGTTTTGTATCTCAAAATTCTACACACAAATCTTCTTTTTCCTTATATAGTTCTTTCTATTTCCTTTTCTATATTTCTTTATACTAAAACTTTCTTGTCTAATACTCTTTTTTTTTCTTTTTCTTTTAGCAATAATTTTTTTGTTGAATTTTCTTGTCTTCCTAGTCTTTGCTTTTGTTTGCTACCAAAAAGTAGGTATACTTTTCGGGCTGTGTGCTAAACTTCATTGGCTTTACTCCTTTGGGACAACTGCTGGCCTTCCATATTTGAGTAAGCTAACAGTTCTTTGTGCTTGGATGATTGATTTTCTTCATGACTTGTATGATTGACTGTATGGCCTCGGTGGATACTTTCTCCTTTTGTCTTTTTCTCTTTCTTCTTCTTAAGTGTATCTATCTTGGAAAAAGCATTCTTTTTCTAACTTTTTCTTTATTAAATTTAAATGCTACATATCACTTGTAGCCAATCCATTCTGTTTGTTATTCGAGATTTGCAAAACCAGGTTGCAAACCTGCAAGCTCAGGTCCAGAAGCATGATCCGACAGAGCTGGTACGGCTAAATTACCAGCACGAAATGCAGATAGCAAGGTTGTGAGAAGAAAAAAATAGGCTTTGGGTACGGGTGACAGATTTGGAAACAAAAATAGAAGATTTGAAGTCGGAGGTTAAGGCATTGCAATATATAATGAAGGATAGTCTGAGTTTTAGTTTGGTCGAGTTGGTGGTTGTTCTGGTTCTTTTTTGTTCTTTGTTTTATTTTACTTTCTTTTTCCTCAATAAATTTTTTGGTTTTTAATTTCTATATCTAAATAAACTATCTATCAACTATAACTATTTTAAGTTTAATAATAAATTAATAAATAATTTTTAATAAAACTTCTAAGCTAATAAAATTCTAAGTCTTTTATTAATCAAGTTTCAATAACAACTTGTAGTTTTCATCCTTGTTGTTCGTGATATTTTTTGAGTCTATCACTATTAAAGTATTGTTTTAAAATTTGGCCTTTTTCATTTTGCTTTAAATTACAATACTAATAAAATAATAAAAACTAGTAATTAATTGTTTTGTTATTCCTAACCAATAAGATCATCAGGTTTTAAACATGTTTCGTCTATTGTCATTAATAAAGCATACAGGATATAATTTTCTGATTTTAAGAAATTTTCTTTTCTTTCCCTCTTCGTTAATATCAACAACAATAACAATAACAATAACAATAATAATAATAATAATAATAATAAAATAAAATAATAAAATAATAATAATAATAAAAGCTTTAGAGATCTCAGGATCCTGCGATTGGATTTTGATGATTTTAGGCTTTTTAGATTCGTCTCACTGAGACGAACATTTTGGTAGTTAAATCATCCAAAACGGACCAGTAGATCAAAATTTATTCAACTTTAAAAATTATATATATTACTATATATATTATATATATATTATATATATATTATATATATATTATATATATATTATATATATAATCTAGCCAATCAGCATTGAGATCACACCATGGATGGATGGGGTAGACTATTAGTAAGATTTTATTACATAATAAATAGCACGCCCCTAATGAGGCTCTCTATGAGGCTCTTATCGGAGTTCAAGATCAAAACAGAAGGTAAATATTCATCAATTTCTATAATTGTTTTAGATGAAATATTAACGTTGTTAATCTATTTTTAAGTTTTTGCGTGAGGTGAGATCCTTGAGAAGATGAATCGTTGCGTTAGAAGCAGAGTTAGAAGAAATTCAGTTTTGGGAGGCAGAGTCGGTAGAGGAAAATTGAAGATAAGATAAGGAGCATTGGAGGGTTGTTCAAGAGAGAAATCAGTTGCGAGTTCAAGTTGCTGAGTTGGAGAGGCATATCAATAGTGTTGCAATAGATTTAGATATAGAATTTGATATTTAGAATATATTTGTTTTTCTATATTTTTCTTTCTTCTATTTTTCTCTTTTATATGTATATTTTATGTTATTTTTTTTTCTTTTTCATTAAATAAATAAAAAAAATAATAATAACAACAATAATATAGTAATAATAAAAAAAAAATCAATCATTTGAATACTTCAACTAAGGGCTACACTGAACTTGGTACCTAGCAGATAGCTCTCTTAGCCAGTCTTGAGCCTGGGTCTGCAAATGGTAGCCCTCCACTGTAACTGTTAATCTATAATCCAAATGATACTAAAAATTTTAATATCACTCCTTATGGATATTAATAGAAGTACAATTATATGTTAATTTTCTTTTCAAATTTTCTTTAAAAAAATTATGCATGTCTATATAAGTATTGGCTAAGTATTGCAGTTCGTTGGTTTCGTTGATTTTGAAGTTTTAGGTGATAATTTCAAATCTAAATTTCAAATTTTGTTAATAAAATCTAAGTTTGAAATTATCAAACATTGAGTTTCGAAAGTGTTAAATAGTTCAAAAGTTTTCTAAATGTTTAAGTCTAAAATTTCTAAGTCTTTAAGTTATAATTTAATACTACTTTAACTATAACTTACAATTCCGATTCTTATAAAAATTAATAATTAATAATAATAATATAATTATAAGAAGAAACTAAGAAGCAAATATAATATAGTGCAGGCATCCTTAAACCAACAACTTTTATTAAAGTGGCCAAATTTGAAACAGAATACTAACTTCTGATTGGCTAATACTTTAAAATTTTATTATATTTTTTAAAATTTTATTATGTTTTTATATATATGTGGCCAAATTTTGGTTTCTATACTAACTTTAAAACAATTCAACTAAATAAAATTATAATTAACTAAAAAAATAAACTTTGTAACTTTGTTCTTTAGATTTGATTTTATTATTTTACGAAGAGATTTCATTAATATCTACTTCAGATTTTTATTTATAAGCTTTTAAAAATTATGTGTTTTATATGTTGATTTAAGGATGCCTGCATTGTAATAACATGATAACTATATAATAAATTATAAGAATAAATAATGATAATATATATAAATAAAAATGTAATAAGATAATAATAAATATATATGAAAATAAAAAAAATAAAAAAATATTAAGTAATGTTAGTAGTCTTGTGGTCTTCTAGGTGTAGATATAGGTCTCAAGTTACAAGTGTTAATTTTATTTTCTGGTTAATATTAACACTTCTTTTTTATTCCATTTAAAGGACTTCCGGTTATTTATCTAGCCATTATTCATTAAGGTCTTTTCTTTACTTAGAGCTATTGTATAAACTTGGATCTTTATTTCTTTGTTGGCTGGTCCCGTGATGTCACTCATGTGATTTACAGTATTCATATTTATATTCTTGGATTACTGGTTTTATACTTCTTTTCTTTTGCTTATTGATCCAATTTCTGCTTTTAACTTTAAGTCTCTTTTGCTTTTTATTTATTTTCTCTACCCATTACTTTTAGCTATTCTATTTCTTAAGTTACTCTTCCTTTCCATAATTAGGTCTTGATCATTGGTCACTTCATCGTCTTTCATTGTATTGGTGTATTTGGTCATAAATTCCAACACAGTAACCTTGGCATGTAGATCTTAAGGGTTTTACTTTTTTTTCCAAGTTGGTTGTCGATCTTGAATTCTTTCGGCCTATATATTAAAGTAACTTTCTAGTTCAGTCACTCTTCTATTCTATGGTCAAGATCAAGGTTCTAATCATCGATCGCTTTGCCATTTGTTGCATCGGTGTTCTTACAAGTTGATCATAGATTCTTATGCTTTTAATATAGTAACTTCGCATATTCAGTTACTGTTAGCTTGGCAAATGGCTTTTCAAGCTTTATTAACCTAGTTCTTTTTATTTCAGTAGGCTGTTGACAACATCTTGGATTTTTTATTACTACTGGGTTTGTAGATTTTGTGGAGACTTCACATATCTCAAAGTCCATTCGTTGAATCCTTCTAATCAATACTTAATAGAGCAATATTGACAATAGGTTTTTGGTAGGGCAAAGTAGAAATAAGTATATTTTTTCTCTTTACTATTTTGTACATTCCTTGCTTTCAAAGTCTGTTCCTTCTCTATATTGAATATTGGTGTCTTTCTTGTAGGTCCAGGGTCTAAGGCAGATTTAATCATCGAAGCAGTATTAAGGTCTTCTATATGGCATTCAGGTTCGGGTGATTAATAACAATGGGAATTTCTATCACAGATCAAGTATGGGGTTTTCTTTCAGCAATCGTTCTTGTCTTGGTTGTATTTGTTAAAACTATGCTAATATGGTTCTTGAGTTTTCGATTTTTAGTTGATAAAAAACCTTTAATTAGGAATTTTTGTTTTGGGTCTTTACTATACCCAAGCCTTGATAATAATGGTATGTAAAATATAAAATATAATCTGAATTTGGTATTCGGTAGCCATAATATCAAAAATTAAATAATTTAATAATTTCTTAGGATAATTTATGCGTCATATCTTACAGGCAGACTCGCTCCCTCCAATGTTAAGTCCTCTTTTGTGTATGGCTAATCGGCAAGCTTACCACTTATTGCCTTTTTGCATAATGTCTTAGACAGTGCCATTTTAATACTCATTTTGGCGTACGACTAACTGGTGGGTTTACCAAGTAATGTTTAAAATAATTTCTCAGGTATGTAATCCAGAACCTATCTGGTATCAATAATTATTTGATATAAAAATAATAATAATAGTACTAATTTCAAAAAAAAATAATAATGTTTAACTATTTAACATCAAGGTGATTTCTTCAATTGGTCTTCATGAATGTTCATTTCAGATAAGTAAAATTTTCTTCAATTTGATCAATTCTATCATTTGTGCTCGAGTTTTGCTAAGCTTTCCATTTAGTCTTGAAGGTCTTATCATGGGTTTGCACCACCTTCATATCAGTTTGCATTCCTCCGTACCTTAGATATCTAGACGGATACTTTCAAGACTTCGGTAGATAATTGGGCTTTTATTCTGATAAGTAATTTTATCTAAATTTAGTCAATTTTGTCGTTCATGCTCAAGATTTTGAATTTGGCTTCCTATTTCAGGTCTAATTCTAATTTCTTCAATTAGGGCTTCGGGTTATTCATTATTTGCCTATTTTCTAGAGCGATTAGTTGCAGGAGGAAGTATTTGTGCTGAAAATTTAAATTCTATGATTGTTTTCTTAAGAGCTCTAGTTCGATGTTTTGTGGTTTGTTTAAGCTTTTTGAGTTGAATAAGCAATAAATACTAAAGCTAAAGAAAAATTCCACAATTTTTATTCGATCTGGTTTTGATTTAATCAATGATTTGAATAAGTCTAGTATTGATTGATATATTAGAGTATACAATTTATCATAACTGATTTTATTTTAGCGATTAATTTGCATTCTAATACGTGATGGATCGATTCTATTTCTATAGTTCTAAACTAAAATCTGCTAGTATACTAAATTAGTTTTATTTTGCTAGTCAGATCACGTGCTAAACGTTATGGCATGTCTTCGCTTGCTATTACATATTAAATATCATGCTTTACTAATTGGGGTCCTGATTTAATTCAATCTTTTATTATAAAGTCCAGTGCTGGGTGCTAACATGATTCTTCTTTAGGATTATCATCGTAGTGTCTATAGTTTATTATGGCCGGTTACTACGTTTCTAATATTAGTTTTTATATATTGTATAGTCTTGCCTGGGCCACTATTGATATTATGTTTTGTTATGTTGTCTTCGTTAGTTTTTGGTTACGTGTTGTATATATATATATATAACCGGGCTAGTTCCTTATAATAATTAAATAAAATTCTAGTATTTCTGTTGAGCTAGTAATATGATGGGTAACCAGAGAATAATTAAAGTAACTTTTAATATATAGCATAGGTACTTCTACTTGGTGTATGTAGATTGTACTTTGTCTTTATCCAAGCAGCGATATAGTTGCATTTGAGTTGATAGTCAGACATAATAGTTTTCTAATTAAGGTAACTATTAATATATGCACGTTGGTACTTCTTCTTGAGACATATAGGCTATGTTTTAATTTTGTTCGGGTTGTAAGTATTGTTGCACTTAGGTTCTGATTATTTTTGAATAGATCGTACTTCAATTTTAGTTATACTGAGAGTATAATTGCATTTTAGATTTTATATTAGTAATTTACTTTCTACAGTAATTTTAACCTTTCTAATGATATTAAGCTTTCCGGGGATAATGCTTTGGAATTTCCGCCATGAGGCACCAAAATGTTACAATGCTACGGCCTTCTTAGTCACCACATAGCAAGGTAACAAGGTTACCTGGTGCAGGGACCCTGCTATTGGGGTGTACACAGGGTAGAAGTGGAATATGCACTACTTCTACTAGCAGAAGGCAAATGGTTTAACATAGGGACAGTATATAAGTTAATACTTTATTTATTATAGATCAAGGAGAATAACTTCACCTACTAGGATTACCCTAGAAGGAGTATATCATTTTATACAAAGACAAGAATAGTAAGAAAGTAAGGCTAGATACTAGGAGAGGGTAGAGAATTCTCTCTTAAGCAGAAGGAGCAAAAGGCTTCCTTTTTATAACTTTTTTATATATAAGAAGTGTAATAGCTAAACCGTGTAAGAGGCACTTAGAAACACTGTGTAGAGGCACTCAGAGGCACTTGTGTAGAGGCACTCAGAGGCACTTGTGTTAAAGGCACTCAGAGACACTTGTGTATAGAGGTACTCAGAGGCACTTGTGTACAAAGGCACTTGGAGGCACTTATGCAGAGGCACTTGTGCAAAGACACTTGGAGTTACTTGTGCAGTATTACTGTGCTATATACAACTAGCCAATAATATTTTTATAACTAATATAATAATACGATAATAATAAAGATAAATACTATACTAATAAATATAACTATATAATAATAACTAATAATATAATATAATAATAATACAAATATTTGAATATAAACTAACTATTCTATACTACAATTACACTGTGTTACAATCTACTTTGTAACATTACAAAAAATTTTATTATGCTTATACCTCCTATTTCTAAGCTAAAATAAAAATTTAAATTATAATTAGTTATAATCTTGTAAAATTGATAATTTAATTTTAATCTTATTAAAAATATTTAATTTTAAACTTAACCAATTCTAAAATTCTATTATAAAAATTTTTTAAAAATTTTTGAGTTTTTATATGTTTTCGACTTCAAAAAAAGGTTTTTACTACTAATTAAAGTTAATATTTTATTTATAAAATTTAAAAATTTTACTAATTAAGTTTGTTTATTAAAACTTATTCTATATTTTTGCTTTAAGATTATAGGGGTAGAAATTAAATTATAAAAAGTTTGTCAATGAGTAAAGACAAAATTTACACTTTAAAAAACTTTTTTTAAAATTTAGATGATTTTTAGTATATAGACAACTTTATTTTTTTTTTTTATAAATTAAAAATAAATATTACTATTTTATAATCCTTATTTTCAAATATTATTGTATAAAATTTTTTTTAAATATATTAAATTTTGACAAAATTAGATCAGACACTAAAGATTTAAAATTTTAGCAGCCAAATTTGCCCGCTAAAATTGATGGTTTAAGGGATAATATAAAATTTTGTATATAATATTAATTATAAAATATAAACTTTTTTACTTTAATATTTTTTTTTAGCACTTTGGCAGTCTTGCTAGAGCTTAAATATAATACTTTATTTAAACAAACTTGAACAGAATGAATAACAATAGTATAACAATTGCGTGCCCAACATCATCTAGCTAAATTTAGCATGCCCAAAAGCGACTTGTCATACTAATTTATATATAAGTTAGATAAACTCTGTCAGCCTATCAAGAGCCTATTTCTTTATTCATATTTTTTTTACCAAGAGCATAAGAAAATAATATTTTTGTATCTACAATATCAGAACATATATCAAGAAAAAAAGAATTTATATATAGAAAAAAAATAAACAAAACAAGAAAGGAGAAATTCTAAGGAATAAAAATGAAGAAAACAAGAAATATAAAAAAAGAAAAACAAAGAGATAAGCCCTAACAGGCTAAAAGAAAATTGCTACCTCTAACAAAAAATAGTAAAAAAAAAAATAAAAAGAAAAACAAAATTGCACTATTATAACCTATACCAAGCAAGTATAAAAATTATATAACAAATACAATATTTGTATATCTCTACTATATATTAGAAAAAATTTTTTAGGGCTGTTCTGCGCAGATTTGCAAAAAAATTAAATAATATATTAAATGAAAATCTGTGCAAAACTTCAGACTTACTAGCTATAGCTATAGAAATTAAATACAGTTCTGTGCAAAATTTCAAAATATAGGAAAAAATTCTGCAAAAATCTGCATTTTCGCAGGTTTTTGCAGATTTGCACTTATTTAATTCTCTCGATGTATCAAGATTAGATTATAAACTTTATAAAAGCAAATAATAGTAGTGATTTAAGATATAAACTTAATTGCAAGTATAATAATTAAGCTATAATATAAATTATATTCTTTAGTTAGAATTTAAAAAGAGTTTAGAATATAAACTACTACTATTAATAGAATATCAAATATAAATATACTAGAGACAAAATTGACTAGAGAGTTTAAATAAATAACCTTATAGTTAAATTGATACAAGCAACTAGCATAGAACTCTAAGTAAAATAGTTTAGATATATAAACTACTTAAATTAATTATTAAAAATGCATGTATAGCTAGTTGTATTCTTACTATGAATATACTGTATATTAATAATATAATATAATTCAACTTTTTATCCTTGTTCTATAAAAGTTTTTTTTATTTTTTCCTGTTTTTTCTTTTTTAGGTTTTTTTTATTTTTTATTTACTTCGCTCTTTCTCTTTTTCCTCTTTTGCTCATTTCCCCTTTTTAGTCATAGTTCATTTTTGTTTTTTATAGAATTTTTTTTTTTTGGGATAATTTTAATCATCCGTGATCTGGTAGGACAGAATCACAACTTAGGCCTGAGCTAGATTTTCGCACCACAATATGGAACCAAGTAGTACCGGACTTCTATCTTTACATTTCTATGTATTTATGTCATTATAAATATTAATAAATAAGATGAGTTTTGG
>CAJVPY010005724.1:0-11178 GCA_910591965.1 Dentiscutata erythropus
TTTACATGTTACACCAATTTTGTATTTACATATAGAGTAGCGCCATAGTGCTATAGCACTATAATAATATTCCCATAAAGAATTATTGGTAATATTATAAAATCATTTTTTTTAAAAAAAATTTTTTTTTATACAATATAAAAAAAAATAAATAATAGCTATAATCTACTTTGTTTAGTATAAAAAAATTACAAATACTATATATAGTTAAAAAATTTTTTATATGTATACGTATAAATAAAATTAATTTTTAATTATTATATATATACAGAGAAATACCACGGGTTGCCGAACGATTTACTTATGCCATACAAGTAAATCGTTCGGTAACCTGTGTACAATTAACTACCGATATAATAGACATCCTTGGGGTTCAGCGGTTTAACGGCAGATTGCAAAGAACAGAATTTTCAATATATAAATAATTTATAACGGTAATAATAATAATAAAAAATCAATTAATTGGTTTTCATAACTCGGCCGGGTCAATTTTGAACACTTTCAAAAAAATTAAATGTTTTGAAAACCGGGTGAGTTTTTTAAAATATTATATATGAAATTTTTTTAAAAAAGCCGGCCGGGTCTATTTAAAAGTTATGAGAAACCAAGCTCGGCCTAACGGGATTTTTTTTCAGCCCAGATTTTCGTTATATAGTTATATTTTTGTATTACATATGAATTTGTTAAAAAGATATGTATATAATGCTGTATAATAAATTTTTTTTTTAATTTTTAAATTAAAGTACGTAATAATTATTTTTGTTTAAAATTTATACGTACGTATAAAAAATTAATAATAATAAATAACTTTTTTTTTAAAAAAACTAATTTTTTATTTTTAAAGTAAAATTTCTTATTATTAGCAAACAGATAGGGCTTAATTTTATAATCAATTAAAAACTTAACCCGTTTTTATTACTCTTTGGCGAAGCCATTAATGAAAATTATCAAATTCTGTTAAAATTTCATACTTTACATAATCTGTCTTCGCGAATAAAGTATATTTAAAATATTGTGTTCTACTGTATCTGTAGTAATAATCGATTTCGGAAACTGTATTGGGTGACATACGGATGTACGTACGCACGTATTGTACATGTACAGTACGCACATACGTACGTCAATACGAAAATGCGTGATCTAATCATGTACAATTTAATTCTTTTCCAAATTGTGCTTATATCGTCATAAAATAATGTTAGAAAGTTTGTGGCGAATTGTCAACTTACCATTACTCAGCCGTGATAATAGACCATGTTAGTGCGACATTCGCAGACCGTACACTCTCGTTCCACAAGCATAAAATGAATCCATAAAACGCATTACCGTTATTCTGAAAATGATTTTTATTTGTAAAGTATATAGTTTTCAAGGTTTGATCTACATACAATTCACGTGAGATTTTTCAAAAATTCGCTTACCGAATAAAATTTAACAAGTTATTTACTAAGCGGTCTTTATCATGCTGACCAACATTACAATATTTCTGGACCATCAAGTTGGGAAACCTCTATATTATGTATATTGTGTATCAAAAATTGAATTCTTGTTCAAAATCACTAATTATTTTCCCAGATACAAGAGAATATACAAATTATATATATACTCATTCGTATATACAATTAAGTAAAATATACAAAGGGGAAATCATGTCCATCAAATCAAATAATTTTAGGACAGTTTCATCTACAATTTTTGCTTTTTCACAAGGAAACAATACATCAAACGATGCCTTGTTTTCTTATAAAGTCCATTGTCCTTTTTCTTCAATTTACTAATAGTTATTATACTGGCATGTTATGAATCAGTTCTAGTATAGTTCTTGTGCAATTCATCAAATATTTTATTAATTTCATATTATAATTATAGAAGAAAGATCATTTATCCACCCGGGTGACCCGCGGGTTACCCGGGTCATGATTTTTCGGACGGGTCCAACCACTAGCTTCGGCGGCCTCCAACTTACGATAAATATCTATCAATCTTTCTGGCCCGATATTATCCTTAGGCCAAAAATACGTCACAAACTGCCATAAATTGAATTGCCACTTTGACCGTTCTGATGCATGCCTCGTGGATATGATTTCAGCTATTCTAGCACCGATGACTTTGAGCGACTCTTTAATGAGTCGTGCCTTCTCTTTGCCGGTGTATTGGCTTGATTCCTGAAAGAGTATACGAATTTATGAATCATTATTAGTATTGAATTATAGAAAAATAAATGAGATGAGATACGAAGCGTTTATTTAAATATTTGCCTTCTTTAGCCATTGAAGTTTATCCTTAACCGGACGTAATAATTCTTTACAAGCTCTGTCATCGGGGATTGACGATTCATCTTCTTCACGTTTAGCTCGCTTTAATGCTTTTTTGTCTTTAGAAGAAATATTATATGTAGAAGTCGGCACTTGTTCGCTATGACTATCATCACGTGTACTAGGACGTATCTTGGAACGTCGTCCCTTTAATGACCAATTTGTAAAATGATAAAGAAAATTAATCTCAAACAAATGTTTGCACAAACGATAAAAATAATAGATCATTCGATAAATACTTTCTGTTGTTCCTCTTCCTCTTCCAAATCGTGTAGCATCTTTAATAAATAATAGGCCCTACGCACGATTTTGGCAGTTTGTGAATTTCGTTGCGATGAATCTACTTCTTCATCGATAAGCTTATCCGTTAAACCCAACCGTGGATCCTCACGGATGGCTTTCCAATTACCAAAACCATGTTTATATATACCAACTACTAACATTTCGTCATCTTTTTGATCCCATGATACGGTCCAATTGTTAACAGGTTTTGTGGAAACTGATATCTTAAACTTATCAGGACTCGAGAAATCTAGATTTAATAACAATAAATGAGAAAATTGATCCCAAGTTATGGTAAATCACGCAATATAAATCAAAACTTGTACCTTTCATCATTTTATCCAATCTACGCAATTCAGCAATACGTTGAATAAACAAGCCGGCGTTGAGCTTGTCAACCCCATTATAAGAGGCTTGTATTGCCTTATTACGAGGATTTGGGATTGAACGAGTTTGTTGACCATTTGGATTTGCATCATTTGCTATCTCGTAATCTCTAACAGCCTTTTCACAAGCCGCAAAAAGCGAATTGTAAGCTTCAAATAGTTGTTCCTTGCTCTTGTCTTGCAAATCGGCATCATTAACAACATCCTCATAGCGCACATGAATATCCCCAAACTTTAATACGCTTTTATACAACGCTCTAATATCTTTAACTGACAAATCTCGTGATTTGCTCGAGGACGAAACTTTCGGTTTTTTAATAGACAATCTCTTTTGGTTTTCTTCTTCAGATTCTGAATATTTTTTACGACCACCGTTAGATTTTCTTTTTGAGCGACTGTCTTCATCTGAATCTGCATTCTTTTTACTGCTACTAGCTTTCTTTTTTCGATGTCCACTGTCACCATCCAATTCAGCATATTTTGAACGATCACTATGAGATTTCTTTTTCAAAAACTTGTCATCGTCTGATTCTTCATATTTACGCCCTCCATTGTGTTTCTTTTTGTGCTGGTCATCGTCAGAATTTATAAACTTTTTACTGGATGATTTGGACTTTTTAGGACGTATATCAGAATCATCGTCAGAGTCTCTATTCTTTTTACTTTTGATCTGTGACTTTTTCTTCTTTCGAGATTTCTTCTTATGCGACGTATCATCATCTGAAGTGATAGAATCGATAATCTTTAGCCGACTGTCCTGAGAACTTGTATTTCGCTTTAATCCAACCTTATACTCTGGCTCCTGAACTATATTGGATTCTGCATTAAGCTTAGCGAACTTATCTCTTTCTTCTTGAGGGATGATATCATCCCAACTTATGTCACCACCTCCAAAATCTGCGACTTGGAATTGTTTAAGGAATTCTTCGCCACCCAAGCTGCTACTAGTTTGATCACCAACAGTGTCGTGAGTTTCTGCTCGAGCGAGAATATCGTCTAAGTCAAGATCATCAAGCTTCTTTGAATTTTCTGATTCTTTGAATATATTTTGAGCACCAAATTTTAAAATTGCAGATATTTCTTCCTTACTGAAGTTATCTGAGGATTTTGCACTCTTTGAGCTCTTTTGCAAGATACTCTTTCCTGAAGTATCCATCTGTTTGATGATACAGTATTCTAGTACCATCTTGCGTTTAGCACGTTCAAGAATGCTTTCTTCGATTGTATCTTTCGACACGAACCGATATACATTGACATGATTTTTCTGACCAATACGATGGGCTCGAGCCATAGCCTGAAGATCATTTTGTGGGTTCTAAAGTTTAAAGAGTAATAGAACAATAAATCAGTTTATTAAAATTATTAATTTTGATAAAACATCAATATATATCATACCCAATCTGAATCAAATATTATCACAGTATCAGCCGTATTAAGGTTAATTCCTAAGCCGCCCGCACGTGTAGATAGCAAGAATACAAAATCTGGTGAATTCGGGGCGTTAAAATGTTCTATGGCCTTTTTACGGGCTTCAGAAGGGACACTTCCATCTAAACGCTGATGCTGATAACCTCTCAATTTCAGATAATCAGTTAAAATATCCAATAAACGAACCATCTGGGAAAATATTAAAACACGATGGTTGGACTCTTTTAGTCTAGTTAATAATTTGTCTAAAAGCACCATTTTCCCACTATTTTTTATTAATCCACGTAATTGATCTTCCTTTCTGATGGTTAAAGATTCAGCATTCGGGAATAAAAATGGATGGTTGCTTGCCTTTTTTAATTCGGCAGCTATATTCAAAAGACTCATCTGAGAAGATCCGGTCATACCTTCGTTTAATACATCGAAGTTCTTTGTAAGAATGTTTTTATAATAATGCATTTGAAGTGATGACATTTCCACTCTTAGAATCCTTTCAGTCTTTTGAGGTAATGATTTTTCAACATCTTTTTTAAGGCGACGAAGCATATAAGGCTCAAGGCGTTTATGAAGATCACGAATTTTGGCTTCTTGTTCCTCATCAGGGGCATCAATGTCGATATCACCAGTAATTTCAAACTCTGGCATCAAAAAATTTACCAATGCACACAATTCCTTGACAGAATTCTGTAAAGGAGTACCAGTTATTAATAGCCGATTTGCTGTGTTAAATGTTAGCAAGACTTCATGAAGCTGAGATTCACTATTTTTCAAACGATGTGCCTCATCAACCGCTAAGAATTGCCATTTAATGCTGCCGAGTTCCTGTCGATCTTTCAAAATGAATTCATATGTGGTAATTAAGACATTGAACTTTAGTTTTTTACTCCCGGTTGTAGACGGGATATAAAATTCATGTTCACGTATTACTTCACGACTCTGGGAAGGACCACTATATATAATGACGTTGATATCAGATGCCCAGGTCTGGAATTCATTTTGCCACGAGCCAATTGTTGATAGTGGCACTACTACCAAAAAAGGGCCATATTGACCATGGTCATGATACAAATATGAAATGAATGAAATAGTTTGAATAGTTTTTCCAAGACCCATCTGTTTAAATACGAAACATATATTACAAGAAAAGGTTTAGAATAAAGTTATTGCATATAATATAACTATGTTTGAAGATTTACATACTTCATCAGCGAGTATGCCGTTCTCATTTCTTGACCATAAATGAGCAAGCCAATTTAAACCAGTTAATTGAAAGTCTCGTAGCTCACCGCCAACTAAATAAGTTGGCTGTGTTGTTAAAGGCTTAAACGTTGGACGGCTTTTGTACGGCCTGGATCGGTGAGGAACTAACAAACTACGGTTACGGTCGATAAAGGAAATGATTTCAGAATTAAAGTCTTTTTGAATTGTTGAAGCCTTTTCCCAAGTGCAATCTTGGTAAGGAAGACGCTTAAATTTGCACAAATATTCCGTGGTTGGTGATGGATTATCTGAGGATGGAGATATAGATCTTTCTGCAATTATTCGTTCTACTGTTTTATAATCCTTTAACACATCACGAGCCATTTCCATCTTCACGTCAAGCGTTTCCTTATCTTCAGGGCTCTCTGATAACAACCGCTGGTCAGCTAAGTAATTTTTGATATAGTTCTCCAACTTTTTAAATCCTTTTAGTTTTAGTTCTTTAAGATTTTCGTACGTTTCCCATGTATCGTGCATATGACTCCATCCTTTCCACTTGATTAGGAATTCCATATTCGTCCTCGGATCCTCCGGTTCATTGGGATCTATGAAATATACATCAATATAAAATTAATTTAAATATGCCTTAATAATCATCAATTTGTACAACTCGTTTCATTGTAGGTATTTATAAATAACATACCTCTTCCTTCAATTTTCCTGATATCATGTATGCTCTCTATCGTATTCTCTTCTGTTGAATAAAATTCAAACATTATAATAGCTATTTCATAGTATAATTACGCGTATAAACTTAAAGGATTAAATAAATATAATGTAATAAATATCAAACCTTCTTCAAGTTGATAATCTTCTTCATATCGAATATCATCATCATCGGCCTCTAATCCCAATTGTTTATCAAGCTCTTCTTCGTTATAGGTTGTTACCGTACGAGTACGTCGAGAGTATCGATTTTCTATAACAAAGTCTTTAGCGTTAATGAAAGAATTCTTTTTCTTCTGCCTAGATGATGTTTTGCTCGGCATATTCCACTCGTTATCTGAGATAGAATCAGGAGAGGATGTGCTTGATTTGCTCAACTGAGAAGATGAATCAAAACCGCTTTCATCGTTTGAACCGGACGCATCCCAATGTTCATCTGTAAAGTGTGCATAAGCATATCTATATCAACAAGATTCTAATATTTCGCGTATAGAAAAAATCAAACTGCATGGATAAATGGGCACTATGCAGAAATATAGAGGTGAGAAACATACCATTAGATCTTCTCAATCTAGATTTTTTAAGTGGAGATGTCTTTTTACTGACGCTTCCCTTTTTTCTCTTTCTTGGATTAGACAATTCTAATTCGGAGTCTGATTCTTCTTCTGAAGATGATGATGGTACCTAAACAAGAGCAGATGAAGAGATATAAGTTTGTTTCAACACTTTATCAAGTTAATTAAAACAATAGTTTATTTTATTTAAAAAAAAAACTTACTCTATAACTTTGTATTGTAGTTGTACGTCGGGACCTTCGCAATCCGTAGAGTTCAGGGTCAATTTCCATGAACTCTGAGCCTGAGTAGTGAAAGTATAGTTGAAGATAGAAAAATATTGGTTAGAAAAAGGATACATTTCATTTTTATTAAAATCAAGTAAATATCTCAAAGAATACTGTATGCTGATTGTGCAAATTATAATGGATAGATATATCATAATTGCGCGTTTATTTAGCAGAGAACTAAAACTACGTGTAAAGGATTAAATGTGAAATTGGTATGTTTATTAGGCGCTTTAAAATGTAAGAAAAATCTCGACGTGTGACGCGAAGATCCAAAATCTTGAAGATGGTGACAAGATGATCGTTTCGGGTAAGAGAGAATAATTAAATTAACAAGTAAGCAGAAGGATGCTGTAATGAAAGCTAGTTTACGGAAAAGTGTATAGTACAAAGGGTTGAAGTTCAAATTTTGTAAAAGTAGAAAGAATAGTTTAAAAGTAATCCGAACAACGCGAGCATGGATCCGAAGGAAGATTGAAATTTAAAAGACGTGTATACGCGAACGAATGACGAAAAGAAAGGTGATGAATAAGGGAAAAGGAAGGGCGCAAAGAAGATAGAGCTGGCTTATGTCTATTCAGACTCAGCTACATTGACATCAGGTTTCTTTACCGTGACGGTATATTTTTTTATTTGTGCAAGTTTACAACAGTTTATGATGCAAATTCAACAAAGCTGTTTTGCAAACGAGCTGTAGAGCGTAAAAAAAATTTTGCGAGGTTTTTACAGTTCCCTCAACACTCACCTGTCATCTTGGACAAGATTCAGTAAGAGAAACAAGTATGTTCGTTTTTCAATTAAGTGCGATTGTGTAAAAAGTTTTTTTGTATATAGGAAATATAAATTAATATGAAAACGATATTATTATGACGATTCAATAGTGGAAGTTAACTGTCACGGTAAGAGAACCTCATGCGATGGGCCGATTGGATTCTATTTAAACATCAGCTTCGGTGAAATCGCCGGGTTAGATCCAACAATATGTAATTTTGTTAAATATCGGGAATCGGGAAACACACTGAAACGAGTGATACAAATTTACTAGTTTTGCTAATATATCCAAAGTCTAAACATTAACGTTAATTAATACAGCAATTATCGTTATACTGAACAGTATTATAGCGTTTCGACTTTTTCTATTAGAGCCTAAAGAATTTTAAATGTTTGTGAAAAACGAGAACCTCGTATAAACTGTGAACAGTTCTTGCAGTGATAATTACTAGCTTATTATATCATTTTCAGCATTTATATATATCGTCATAAAGATTATAAAATTTTATTATTAATTAACTTATCGTTATATGTATTAATTAATAGTATAATTCAGCCTATACGTATACGTAATTATTATTATTAATTAAATTTGTATAAAGTTATATACTGTTTTCTTAACCAGGCCAAATTTCCGAAACTTTTAAAAGTTTTTTTTTTTATTTTTTACAGCTGTTTTCATAAATCCTGGGGCACCTAAAAATTTGTTCATTTCCCGAAACTTCATCAATCTCGTTTTATGAATCATAAAACTTTTCGGAAACTACTTCGCCGTCCTTGGAACTTCAATAGAGACAATGACATAGTTTTCGAAAAGTTAGGTGATTCTTAGAACGAGATTGAAGAGGTTTCGGGAAACGAGCAAATTTTAGGTGTTTAGAATTTATGAAAATAGCTGTATTAACCGGGTGGGTTTTAAAAGCCGGCCAGCTAGGTTTACTTAGAAGCTTCGTGTTATGAAAACCAGGAATTAATTTGTATAGCATTACAAAATTTTATACTGTATAAATAATTTATACGTATATATATAATGTATAATAAGGAAGCTACGTAACAGATAAAAAATCTATATACTGATATAGTCCCTCTTTATATATTCTAATAAAGTATTAAATAACTGCTTTAACATTTTATTTTTATACCTTAAAGCTAACTTTTTTAAAACTATATATTGTTTTCAAAGTCAATTGGACATCCAAAATCAATAAATCAATTAGATATATGTTCAAAACCAATTGGACATTAAATTTGTTAATACTGTATATAGTAGATGGTTCTGTATAGGACATTTTAAATTAGCAACTGCAGTATAAGGTCATATAAAGTTAATTTTTTGATTCTCATAAAATTTTAAAAATAACCCGGTAACCGGCTTTTAATTTTATTTTCAAAAAATTTTATATACAAAAAATAAAATTTTAAAAATTTTACTCGGATATTAAATATAGTTAAATATTTTTTAAAAAAATTTTTGCTAAATATAACCCGGTTGGGTTACAAGAATTAATTAATAAGTTTAATTTAATTTTTTTAAAATTTATAAAAAATAAAAAAATAGCTAAAAAAAAAAGTTTTTTGTATAAAAATATAAAAAAAAATTAAGCGAAACAAATTTATAAAATTTGTTTTTTAATATAGCTAAATTTGACAATATCATTTCTTTTTAAAGTTATTATTAAAATTAAAATCTGGCTATAAAACTTTATAAAAAATTTTTAGAAATATAATAAAATTAAAATATTAGCCAATTAAAGTTAGTATTTTTTCAAATTTGATTATTTTTAAAAAAAGTTGGTAGTTTAAAATTTTGTATTACTGTATAATTAAATAGTTTAGTCAAAATTAATTTAATTTGAAAAACTAAACTACTGCATAACAATAGTTTAATATATAGCAAAATTTAATTTTCAAGTTTTTGAATCTATTAATTTACAATATTAAGGGTAGAGACCATGTTGATTATTTTTCTTATATAATGTTAGACAAATTAAAATTTAACAGATGTAAAAAAAATTCGTTAAGAATATATAGTTGTTTTAAATAAACTTAAAAAAAAAGAGCAAAAAAATAAACCTTAAGTATGTTTGTCTTTGTTTTGTTAGTTTTTTTAAATATTAAAGCGATTTGAAGTGTTCTTAATCTTGCGCATAAAAGTGCATGAAGTAGTTTGCTAATTAAATATCATTTAGTATATTTGTAATAACAAAATAAACTATTTTTAAGAATATTTTTTTAGATTACAGTATGAACAAGTGTTTATTAATGAAAGTCTAATATATCTAATACTAGCAAAGCCTATCAGGAAAGTTATAATAATAGTTGGTTTGTAGTAGAAACTTTGAATGTAACTACTACTTTGGACAATAAAAAATATAATATATATCCATGTAATAATACCAGGCATTTTTATTATCTGTTATAGTTATTTTTTATTGGTTAACAAAAGTAGAAAGATGTCTAAAACAAAGCAGATTTTTATAATATAGTACATATTTTATCAAATTAATTTAAGGGTTAGAGTCATCTTAGATTATTGTTAATTAGATATTAAATACAGTAGTTATATTAGAAAAAAAATTGTCTTCCCAATATTTTTAATTAACTCACTAAAGAAAGTTTAGATTACTGATTTTTGTATTTTAGACTTTTTAGTTTTGCTTTGCCAAAGATCATAATTTGATTGGTCGAATATCACATGATTCTGCTCCACAGATCATTTTTTACTAGTCACATGTTTTATAATAAAAATGATTGACACGGTCTCTACCCTTAAATATTAAATACAAAATTTATTTTTTATAAATATATAAATCTAACAAGTATCTAATCTTATTCTAAATTTTATAATAATTTATAATAAAGTTTAAAGTTATATTAGAATAAAAATAGATTTTGTAATTAAAGTGCAACTACTGTAAATTAATAAATTCAAAAACTTAAAAATTAAGTTTTTTATTTAATTTTGTTAAGTATTACAATAGTTTTTATATTATATAATATTTTTTTTATATATATTAAAAGGTGAAACCTTGCTTATATTTTATTAAGTAATTTATATAAATAATCATAAAGGTCTTGCTTATATCTTTATTAAGTAATTTATATAAAAATATATATATATATATATATATATATTTTGGTATTAAGGTGATCTCTTTGGTCTGGGGAACTTTTTATTAGAGTATAGACGAAGTTTTATATGTAATTACAACGATGGTACATCAAGCCA
>CAJVPY010005725.1:0-11177 GCA_910591965.1 Dentiscutata erythropus
AAGGTTAAAAAGACGAAATTATTTATTATAATATAAATCCGGATTTAATATTAAATCCGGATTTGATGATTAAATCCGGATTTAATCATTAATCCGGATTTAGCCATCAAATCATTAAATCCGGATGCAGGTATTAACTCTAGTCCAGACCATAATTATTGCGTAATATTTTGGGGCGTAATAACTTATGTAAGATTACATTAATATATTTTGCTAATGATAATAGTATATCATGGCTACTTTCTTTTTTTTCACTTTTTTTATCTTTGTTTATTTATATTAGACTATTTTAGAAATTTTGGTTTAGTTTTTGTTTTTTTTTTTTATTGCCATGAGGCGTTTTTTTTCTAAAATGTTTATGTCTTTTATAAATATAGCTTTACATTTTTACTTTTATATACGAATAAAGGTTTTATTTGTATTGTCAGGCTTAGGTAGAAGAAGTCTGAAAGAAGAGGAGATAGTCATGACAGGCGGCAAGATCCACTGTTGAAAGCTGGATCATATTCAAGTGCAGGAGAAGTCCGGAAAGAGGAAAATCTTGCTATAGCAGATCGAATATAAGTACCAATTGAGGTAACTAGGTTAGTTTTAACTTGTAATTTAGATAATATTAGGTTTAATACTATGGCACTTGTTGTTTAGAGATAGTTTTCATATGCTATCTGCTGACAAGTTAAGAGTTTATCACTTATCTTTTTAAATACAACTTAGTGTAAAATTTTACCAGTCTAGAAGACTCATACAAAGCCTAATAAAGTTAAAGTATGACTGCTAAATTTATAAAAAAAAAAATAATAACTTTATTATTTTTTATATAAACTTATAAATATTAAATATAAAAAAAGCTAAAGAAATATATAAAAAATAAATAACAAAAAAAATATAGTATTAATTAAATATAAAAAAAACAAACCAAAAAACAAAAAAATTTTACTTATTATTGTCTAAGTAATTCATCTATTAGTTTGAAAGCTCTTTGTAATTTACTATTTTTTAATGCTATTTCTTCATCAGATATATTTGGTTCTATTGGAAGAACAGTTTCAATAGGTAAAATGGCTTGACATCTATATACCAATTAAAAAGAAGTATATCTTGTAAATACATATTGTAATATAGTAAACTTTGGTAGCAGTAAACTATATTATTTGACTTAGTGTCAAGAGGGTAAGAAATGTGAATAATATAAATAAACACTAAAAGGAACTAAGATAAAACTAAAAAAGCTAAAACAAAGATAAAGTGAAAAATATATCAAGTGTATGTATATAAACTAATAGAAATAACTAAAGAAAAATATAAAGATACTAAAAATAAAAAGACAATAAAAAGACAATAGTTCTACTATAAAAGGAGATAACAGAATATAAAATGTGTATAAAGTAAGTATTTTACAAGATAATATTAGTTTATTAGATAAAAAAAAAAAAGTACAGGAGACTAAGCCTTAAATTAAAAAGCCGGGTTTATATATCTTTTACAATTTTAAATAATTACCAATTATAGTTCATATTATTGTACTATTGTGTTAAAGAGACTTGTTAAAGAGACTTGTCAAAGAGACTTGTCAAAGATATTAGCTAATGAGACTAATCAAAGAGACTAACCAAGGAGGCTAGCCAGAGACTAACCAAAGAAACTAGCTAACAAGACTTAATTACTCATTAACTATTGGTTTAAATGAAAAACTATAAAAACTATACTAATAAAACTAAATTAAAAATTCTATTGGTTAAATAATATTTGTACTACACTTAGTAGTTACACGTAGATAAGTAATAAAAAATTTTAAAGTACTAATATAATACTAATATAACAATATTGTTTAGTTCTGTATATAAACACTATAGCAGATATATGTATATCCCAATCTTCATTTTCTTTACTTTTGCAAGAGAGTTGCAAAGTGTTTAATTTAATTATTCTACTATTCTATTAGTTTGGAGATGATAAAGTAAAGAAAATATATATTTAGTCAAGAATTTTCACACAATATTCTAACAACTTTACTGATAAAATTCTTTATATTGTCTAAAAGAATTATTTTAGATACTTTATAGCGGCATATGATTTCTTCAAAAATAAATCTAGCAAGTATTTCTGTACCAGCATCTGGTATAGCTTTAGCTTTCAGTCAATGAGTAAGGTAATTAGTTGCAATGATAATATAATGGTTGCCTTGGATAGTGATAAGAAGAGGTTTTATTAGGTTTATACCAACCATTCAAAGGCTTTTTCTATCTATATAGAATGGAGAAGTTCCTTTCATTTACTTTTTCATATTTTTGGCAAGTTTCACATAATTGTATATAGCTTCAGATATCTCGATATATTTGGTCCTAATAGTATCATTCAAATATTTTATAGTACATAGCATTAATTTCTAAATATTTGACAGTGGAATAACTATATATTATATAGAGTATAGATTTAACTTTAGTTCATTTAATTACTTGAATGGGTTTGATAGAGTCTTTTTAGTTCTTCTTGTAAAGCAGTTTATTTTTAAGTTCATAATATCCAGATTGTTTAATAGTTGTCTTTTGTTGTTAGTAAGTTCAGAGGTAATATGTCTAATTCTAGATATTCTACTAAATTTTAATATTGATCTAAATTCATGTAACAGAGATTAAAGAAGAGAAGTGTGCCTGGATTAGTAGTCTTGAAAAAGCATCAACATTAGAATAGATTTGTTCAGGTTTATGAATAATAGTATAGTAATAAGATTGTAATTTTATTATCCATTAACCTAAGCATCCTTTAGGTTGTGAAGACTTTAATCATTTGAGAGCAGAGTGATCAGTAATCAGGATAAAGTGATTTGTGCCAAAGTATTTGTAAAAGTGTTCAATGGTCCATACTATGGCAACATATTCTAGTTCTGTAGCTCTATAGTTAACTTCTTCTTTCTTTAAACTTTTGCTAGCATAAGCAATAGAGTGTTCTTTTTGGTTATCAGATATTTGGCTTAGATGGCTCCAAATCCTGTATAGGAAACATCAGTTGCTAGGAAGAATTCTTGTTTATAGTTTGGGTAGATGAGAATGCAGTGATAAGTCGTTGCTTCAATTCATCAAAAGCTAAGGAATAAATACATGGCGTCTTTGCCTTGAAAATGACCTTTACAGTATCATGTACCGTAAGGTCATTTTCAAGACAAAGACTCCACATTATAATTAGCATCCACTGTGGTGCACCAATCTGGTACACATTTTCCGGACGCTTCGAGTTGACGATAGAATTATGTGATACTATTATATGATACTATTATATGAATGCTAACAAAAACTATTGTACGAAGAGTTTCTGATTCACTATAATTCAAGCTGGTGCTTCTCTAAAGTGCTATACAGTTAGATTAGAACAGGTAAAAAGCAATGGGCTTAGCAAGTAACGGTAGTCACTTGCTTCAAATATGAAAATTTCTTCCAGGGCCGTTTAAAGTCTGGACCCAACATTGATGTTAATTTTAGTATATATCGTTATTTTCCATGTTTTAACCGTTCTTATTCTCGATCATATTTATTTCAGAGGATCGGAAATAACCACGCATATCAGATAGTTCAAATCATGATGCATATCAAGTATATAACCAATTCGTGTCTAGCTAACAACCTGTAACGATAAATTACGTAAGTTACGATAATTGCGTTTATACAGTATAAATAATATTATATATAATTGCAATCACAACTTAACGTTAATAATTTTAAACACTTGAAATAATCAAAAGCATCAAAATCGGTGCCAAATATATTCTAACGGAAATTTTCCGAATGCTAAAAAATTAGATGGGCAAATCAGTAAATATTTTGCGTAATAAGTAAAGAATTATGATATATGCAAATTCAATCTGAACGTTTAAAAATTTTCTCCCCAATTTGAAAATCGTAATAATCATTCGTCATAATCAATAATTAGTATATACATATCGATATGTGTAAGTACTGGGTAAAAAAATATGTATTTATTACTTACATTATTACCTTGCCCATTTCTATAAAAAATTATGCCGTCTTGATTAATCGGATTTACAATAGAATTTTTGTGCTTTGATCAAAATTAATATCACAAAATCACGTATGTGACATTTCTATTAAGACAAAAAACATTTTATACGTATTACTTAATGAAAAAAAATGCATACTCAATTAAGCTATGTACACAGAGATTTAAGTATATATACGTATAAGCGATTTACACATTGATGAGCGATAACGATGGAACGTTCAGGAGTCGTTTCCATATTTAGTTTTCGCATTTGATTGTCACATGGTGATATTTATCTATAATTTTACACCGTAGTTACATATAACTTTTAATTTTAGTTCAATTTTTTAACGTAGATATGGCAACGACATCATCGTCAGATATAGTGGTCGATGCAAGATGTGAGATAGCAGGAAAAACGGGAACAATTCGGTTTGTGGGCAGTACCGACTTTGCACTTGGTAAATGGGTCGGTGTTGAGCTAGATGATCCATCAGGAAAGAACAACGGTTCTGTTAATAGCAAACATTACTTTGATTGTAAACCAAATCATGGAGTTTTTGTTAGACCTTCACAAGTAAAGATACCACCTAGCTCTTCAATTCCATCTAATTCAATTCCTCAGCCTCGAAATCCGGTAAGAGTTACATAAAAAATGTGGCTTTAAATCGAATTACTGTAGTTAAAACTGAATTCCATATTTCTTTTTTTTTGTTTTCATATATTTTTATTTAATTAGTCAACACCAACAAGTTTTGCGCCACCGAATTCAACTGATGGTGCTCCTTTAAGACAGCGTCCTGCTTCAATGATTTTTCCATCGAATAGAAATAGTACTTCTGGGATACCTAATATTAATAGGTTATCAAGGGGACCAGGTCAATTTGGACGCGGACCAAACAGTCCCACATTTCAAAGAAGACCACGTGGATATTCTGATGCCAGTAACCCAGATCAAAAAAAGCTTGATTTTGACTCAGTATATTTCAATAACCAAGATATAAGCGAGGATTATGCTGATGATGAAAATATTGATGAATATGAACCTGGAGCTTCAGCACCCAGAAGTGATACGCCAAAATATTTAGAAACCCCAAGGCATGAAACTGCTAATGCTCCAGATCCATTTTCTTTACAGGAAGCACGAGAACAAGGGGTATATCTTATTTATTTTTTTTTTCTTAAAAAGCATTCCACATTCCATAGTGTTTCATAAATATTTATGTGAGTCTATTCCATCATCAGACTGTTTCTCAAAAAGAGTATGACGAGCTGAGAATGAAACTTAAAATACTGGAGAATAAACGCCAAGAAGATAGGGAGAGAATCCGTGAAACTGATAAAATGAGAGCTGACGCAGAACAAATATTGAGTATCAAACCAAAACTTCAAGGTACTTTGATACAAGAATATATTTTTTTAAATAATTATTTACTAACCTGATACATCAATTTTATTTGCATATATTTAGCGAAAATGGCTGAAATGCAACTAGAATTACGTGATCTTAGGAAGCAATTGAAAGAAATTAATTCAGAGAAAGAAGCTTTTGAGGGTAAATATAACGAAGCTGCTGAGTCCATGGAGATAATGGCTATTGATAAAGAAGTGGCTGAAGAAAAAGCTGATCAGTTACAACAAGAGGTTAATATGTTGAAAGAAAAGATTGAAGAAATTAGTGTAGATTTAACTGTGTTTAAAAAACATGAGAGCGGTGAGTTATATATTTTTTTTATTACAAAATTTTGGCAGTATAATTCATAATATTGATTATAATTGATTTATTCAGGACTCAGTGATGAAACGAGATCAGCTATTGAATTCGCTCAACTTGAGAAACAAAATGAACGACTTAAAGAAGCTCTCTTCAGGTACTATAATTGTTTGAATTAATATTTTAAATAGCGACAATAATAATATTATAAGTAATAATAATGATAATAATAATAATAATTAGGCTCCGTGAGGTTACAAGCGAATCGGAAGCTGAACTAAATAAAAAGCTTAAGAGTTTAGAAAAAGAATTGTCATCTCTTCAAGATATTCAAAGTTATTATCGTTTTACATCGTCTAATTCATATTTTATATTAGTTTTCAAAAACTTTGATTAAAATGATGTATTCTTAATTAATTTCGTCGATAGTGCAACGCGATCAAATGAAAAACCAATTGGATGCTGCTGAAATTGCCATTGAAGATTTAAAGAGCCAGTTAGATGATGTCATGCATAATGCAGATATGCTTGAACAACTTACTCAAACAAATCTGATGCAAGGAGAGGTAAATTATTTATTGGATTCTATAATAGTTTTTTGTCGTTGGAATTTAGGTGTGTTACTGACACTTTAAATTTGGTTACTATTAGCAAATTGAAGAAATGAAAAATACCATTGAAGATCTTGAAGCCCTAAAAGAATTAAATGATGAACTTGAAGAATCTCATATTGAAAATGAGAAACAGCTTCAGGAAGAAATTGGTATGTTTTGAATGTCGGATAGTTTTTTTGTGAATAATATAAATTTAAATTTTACCTATTTTACAACAGATCGCAAAGATATGCAAATTCGTGAATATAAAAGACGTATCGAGTCAACAGATGAAGCAAATGCAGATTATGAAAACACGATCTCCAATTTCCGTGAACTTGTTGCTACATTGCAAAGGTGAATATTTCAAAAAGAAAAGAAATAAATAAATAAAATAAGAAATTTAAAGAAAGTCAATTTTTCTACAAAATACAGTGATTTGGAACAGTTCCGTCGAAAAGAAGAAAATCAAAATTCAGGAACAGAAAATCTTGGCAGTGAATCTCAAAAAATGCATGATCTAAGAATTAAATTAAGTACTACTGAACTTAAAAATCAAGCAAAACAAATTGATCTGGAACTTCGAAAATTGGATGCCATGCAAGCGACTGAAAATTTGGAATATGTTCAGGTAGATTTAATTACAAACCAAATACGGCTTTATGATTAATTATTAATGATCTAATAGTTATTCACTATTTTTTATATTTAGCCTTACTTACCTGATACCTTTATCCGTACCGAAAATGATTCAATTCTTTGCTTACTATTGTTAAAAAGACTCGTATTCAAATCAGATTTAATTATTAAGCAGATTGATCAGAAGCATAATATTGCAGAAAAATTAAACACTGCTGTTCCAGAACAATTAATTGCAGTCTGTGATGTACGTTTGAATATTTAGTTAATATTTATTGAATTTATTATGACGTTAATATTTTATTTGTCAAATGAATAGCTACGACAAAAATTAGCGTGGTTTTCTAGTTTGTCTCAGCGCTTTGTTACTTTCATAAACGGTTGCCCAGTTGAAACCTTTTTAAAGATGGGTCAAGTCTATCATGATCTTATTGGAACGGAGCGTCGGTTTGTGTCTTTTTCTATAATATCATTCCTTAATCAATCGGATTTTCTAGATCGTATTAATTTAATTTCACGTTAACAGTATAAATTCAATCGTGGATTTGTTGAAAAAAGAAGAACTAAAAGAATCTGAAAATATTGAAGTTGTTCAAAGGTTTGTAATTTGTCTCAATAAAATTCTTATCGTTTTTCATATATTCTAATTTTTTTACATTTACCAGATCAATAGCGCAATTAGAACACTTGGCAGAAATATATCTTTCCAACACTAAATTAGATGAGGCTGATAAACATTATTCTTGTGCTAGAGCATTGGATTTCAATTCTGATACTATTGCAGTGACTCTTGGTCATTTAAAACAAGCTGTTGCGACAGCATGCAAAGATGAAGGTCAGATAATAATAGTTTATTTAATTATTTTATACATCTGTTATTATCTGTTATTAAATATATATTTCATACAATCTTTAGAAATTATTGTATCCGATAACTCTGAAGAATTTCATTCTGAATTTTTCCAACCTTTGCAAGCATTAGTAACACAATCTCGGAATAGTAAAGTCATGGTCAGGTATGGAAATATCTGAGTTTAAACTCCAGTAATTAGTTAATAAACATTATTTCTCATTTAAAGGAAATTGCATCTTCGTCTTGATGAATTGTCCGGAAAATCTTCCTCTTTGAAATTCGATATTTTGGCACAATTTAAGATGTGTCACTCATTAAGCACGAAATTAACAAATTTCTGTTTTGAGGTTTGTATTGTTTGAATACCTTAACTTTTTTTTGTTCAGATGCTTAATTTTTTTTTTTCTTAATTAGGTTTGGAAGGGTGTTTCGGATTATATTAATGGAAAGAAGGGCACAAAAGATGAATTAAAACTTGCTGGGCTTCAGCAAATTATTTATACTGCCACTGAAAGTATTTTGAGTGTCAACGAAATGAAGATGTGGGAAGGGTGTACAAAATCTTTGCAAAATTTATGTCAAGAAATAGGCAATCTGAATAATGTTGTTAACGATCCTGATAATTCGGAAAATGGTACTATTTATGTTTTTAACATAAAATATCATAATATTTATGCAATTTTAACTCTATATAATTTTGTCAATCATTATTTTTACAGTATCTAAACACGAAGCTCCGTGGATTATACGGTCCAAAGAATTAAAAGCTGAAGTTATTATAAACGTCGATATGGAACGTAAATTACAACAGTCTAGCGAAAAAATTCAAGAATTATTTAAAGAAATGAAATTAAAGGTATATTATGATTATATGTTGATTTATTTGGCATTCTGTTCTTTTTCATCCGTGTTAAACTTCAGATTATATTTATTTAAAGGACCAAGCTTTGCAAGAAGCAGGTGTTAAAATCGGATTACTAGAGAGGCGTGTGGAAATTGTTAAGCAGCAGGTAATATATACATATATATTGCTTTATAATCAACATTGTTTCTAACTTTTTTTTTTTTTTGCATAGGCTGACAGGATTAATTCTTTAGAACAAGAACTTGCTAATAAAAACAAACAAGAATCAGAATTTGAGGAGGTTATGGGCAAATTACATCACGATCTCGAAAATTTGGCACATCAACATCAACAATCTTCTACTCTGATTGCTAATCTTGATGGAAAAGGTTTGTATCTTTCTTTTATTCTGTTATTTATTTAATGTATCAATAAATTTATGTTTTATTTTTTAATAGAATTACAATCCGAACAACCTATCCGTCCTCATGAGGAAGATGATCTTGGTAGTGATGGCATGGGAATAATATCAGAAGCTAGTCCTTTAGAAACGCAGCATTTAACTAGTCAGGTATTTATCATATGAAAAAGTCTTTTTTTCCATTTAATTACATATTTAAACTCGTTATTTTATCCTTTCTTAGATCGAGTCCTTAAAACTCGCGGTCCGCTATTTAAGAGCAGAGAATTCTCATCTGAAAGGAAAGGAAGCTTTGAGCGTGTTGAATTGGCATCTACAACCTAAGAGATCTCGCAGTATTCAAAATCAAAATAATAGTGAAGAGTTATCGAATATTGCACAGGAAGCAAAATCATTGCTTAAAGTACCTTATCATTGCATTTAGTTTTGAGTTTAATGTATATGACAACCGCTTATTAATTTAACATTCGTATTATAGGACTTCCGTTCCAATAGTTCATCGCCTCGTGTTGTTCGTATTACAAAAACATTAGAAGACAAGAAGAAATGGCAGTCGATAAAGAAAACACCAATTTATCAATATCAAATACAACAATCTGTTATGTACACACTACAAAAACGAAGCAACGACTTGAAGTCAAAACTACAACAGTTGGGCAAGATGAACCTGCAAAAGTCTCAGAAACCTTCAAAGGTATGTTAATTTAAATAATCTGCCTTTTTTAGATAAACAATTAACCAATTAACATATATTATCAAATATTTAGAACGGTATTGTAGATACACGACCTTCTTTTGTTGGACGAATACGACTTCCGCTTTTAGACACGCCCAACAATACGCATTCACATAATATTAATATTAAAAATCCGTCTGATTTTGAGAAGATTCACACTATATTTGTTAATTGATTTATCTATTCCTAATGTACTAGTATTCTTTTTCAATAAATGTTATTAACGAATGTTTAGGTGGACAATATTTATAGCAGAGGCGTTTTTGCAATGACTGCTTGCATAAGAGTCAATATGTTGAGATACATAAGAATGTAGCAAAATGTATATTAGATAAAAGGTAGTTAGCTGATTATTAATAACACGAACTTTACATTAGGTTTTATTTTATCTCAATTATTGTCTTGTTTTTGATTAGAATTTGATTTTTTGCATATTTATTTATACCATTCTAAATACTGTATGATGCATGAGTATTTTATCTCATATAATTTTATTATTTCAAAATATATAGCTAGATTAGATATAAATAAATGATCTAGTTTTTTGTATGATATGTTATTTATAAAATTATTATATAGCATATATATAAATTTGAGCTATTTAAAGTTATTATTTTAATTTTTAAAATTGGTTTTTAAATAATGCAGTATATACGTATAATTTTGTTTATTTGATAAATTACTGTATTTACTATATACTTTTAATTAATAAATTAAATACAGTAATTGTAAGCTAAAATTTTGAATATCTTATTATAAAATAAAATTTTTAGAATTTTTTTTTAGCTTTTTTATAATACTGTAGTTAGAATTTAAAGTTAGCTCTTATACAGTATAATAACTATAGATGGAGGTGAAATTACCCTTCTTAATAAAAAAGGCTTGTTGAATTTTTGAAATTATTGAATGGTTAAATTGGTGAAATTAGCTTTTCAATATTAAAAATTAGGGTGAAATTCATTTTCAATTTTTCAATTTCAATAATTCCTACAATAATTTCAATATTTTTTAATATTTCAGATCTTCTTTAGTATAGCTGGACAATATAGAAATATTATAAGATTATAATATAAAAAAACTCTAACCCTAACTCTAATCCAACTATTATTATTTATAAAATTAGCTTAAATAGTTACTTTATATATTATAATCTTATAATAATTCTATTGTATATTGCCCAGTTATACTAAAGATCAGCCATTTTTTATAATAAAATAATCTTTTAGATAATTAATTTTTAGTTAGTTCAAAAAATGCTATTTTAAAATAATAATTTAAATTGAATTCATGGGTTGTCAACTCTTCCCGACGATCATTTGTACCAAAATTTCAACTAACAAAAAACACAACTTTTGTTGGAGAGACGTGGCCTTACGGTGCGGTT
>CAJVPY010005726.1:0-11177 GCA_910591965.1 Dentiscutata erythropus
TATAGTACAGTGATTTAAGTTTTATAATTTAACCAAAAATTTTGTTAGTAATAAATCTTCGATAGCTTCAGTAAATATGGCAAAGGTTTCAAGAGTTTATAAAATTTTATTAAATTGATTGATTCACAGAGTCGTTACATGACCCGTAATCTTGGATCGCCATCGTCATGGATTGGCAGGCCGGATAGATCGATGATGTCACGTGACCCGTAATTTTCGTGGCTGCTCTGGTGGATTCGTACCAGATGCTAGTGCTATTACACTCGCTCAGTTTATATTTACCGAACTAGTATGTAGACATGGAACCTCTAAAATTATTCTCTCTAACCAAGAATCTAATTTTAGAAGTGATATGATTAAAATTTTGTATAAAAAATTTCTAATACATTACAAATTCTTATCTCTATATCACCCTCAAACTAATGGAATAGTTGAAAGATTAAACAAAACATTATGTGAATCTTTAGCAAAAGTTGCTACAAGTCAAAACTGAGATATATATCTACCTTCCGTATTATTTGCTTATCGAACCAAGAAATATGCAACAACCGGATATACACCATTTTAGCTTACCTACGGCTGACAAGCTATATTACCCATAGAACTAATTCTACCAACTGAAGAAATAGAATCTGAGATAAACTTAGAAGACAGTATATTAACTCATGCATATAACATAATGGACAAGTTAATGGAAGCTCAGAAACAAGCCAAGAAAAACACTGAAAAATCACAAAAGAATCAAAAGAAACGACATGATACTAAAATAAAACCAGAAGAATTTGAAGTTGGAGAAAAAGTATAGATACAATGAAAAGATATTGAAGCTTCGAGATCGGTAAAATTCAAAGACAAACGAAAAGGACTTTATACTATTTATGCTAAACTCGGAAATGGAGCTTATAAATTACAAAATGAAAAAAGCCAGATTTTGAAATAATACTTTAATAGTGATAGACTCGACGAATGGAAAAGTTGGGAACCACACGTCATAATCAAAACGACAATAGACAAAGATTTATAATATTTATTCATTTACTTTATTATTAAATTTTATTACTTTATTAATTATTAGTTAGAATATTTGAAAATTTTATTAGATTAAAATTTTAAACCGAAAAATTTATTAAAAAAGTAAAAAAATAAAAATAAAACAAAGAAGAAACAAAAATAGGAATTGTTATAGAATGAGTTAATATTATAGAACATATTAGAGATTTTATCTTTATTAGATCTAGAAGATTGTGATAATTGTAACGAGCTACGGTACATATTAAATGGACTATTGGTTAGCTAGATAATATTTTTTGTACTTTTTATATCTTTTGTACTTTTCATACCTTTTGTACCTTTTATACCTTTTGTACCTTTTATATCTTTTACATCTTTTGTACCTTTTATACCTTTTATACTTTTTGTACCTTTTATACCTTTTATACATCTAGTACTTTTTATACCTTTTATATATGTTGTAAAAGCTATATAAACCCTAGTTTTACTCTTCTTGTACTAGAGAATTCATTCCCTGCAATATTCTAAAATATTAGAATTCTATAGGAATAGATACCTATAGATAGCTTTGTATCTAGACATTGTATCATAAATAAATAAATATATCTTTACTCTAAGTAAACCATGTCTCTATGCTTCTAATGAATATACCAAACTACCCTAGTAAAGAAACATTCCACTTTCACACCACTTCATATCTTGCCCTGTTGTATTAGAGATCCCTGTCACTGTGTGCTATGTTGCAGATAGTAAATTAAGAAGGCTATTCTACTTGTAACAGAATAAAAACCATCTCAACCCAACAAAAACCCTGACTATCTTCCAAAATACTTTGCAATGCCAAAATCTTTGCCTCTAACTCATCGATCTCTATCTTCAAATCTCTTACCCGAACCATCAACCGATTTCGATCCACTGGTAACCTCTCTACCTAAATGTTGTTAGGGAAATTCTGCTGCACCAGCTCAGTCGGATCATACTCTTGAAGCTGCATCTGAAGATTCACGACTTGGTTTTGTAATCTTTGGACTATTTAAGATACCGACTGGCTTCGTGGTGTTCTGGACATCTAAAAATTGACCAAGAAGTCATTAAAAAAAGAACGCTTTTTCTACAGGTATATACTTAGAAACAAGATATAGAAAGAAAAAGGAAGTAATAAAGAGAAATATCTACCAGGACCATGCAATCAATCATGCGAGTCATGAAGAAAATCAATCATTCAAGCACAAAGGATTGTCAGCTCACCCAGATGTGGATGACCGGCGTTTATCCTTGCAAGCATAAGACTCACAAAGCTGAGCACATGGCCTGAAAGTATACACACCTTTGGCAAAGGAAAAACAGCAGGAAGACAAGCAAGACAAGAGAAAAATTCCAACAAAATCTAAAACTAAAGAAAAGAGAAGAGATGAGTATTAGATAAGAAAGTTTGTATGTAAAAAATTAATAGAAAGAAATTGTACCAAAAGGAAGATTTGGTGTAGAAAATATTGCAAAGCGAACACAAAAAAACAAGAATATAAATAGAATTAGAACAATTGGAAAATTTTCTCATACCAGGAAAATCACTACATGAAATCAACAAAGAAAATTACAAACAATAATAATGTGATTTACAAATTAGGAAGAAAATTAGTAATTTAGAGAGATTTAAATCTAATTTTAGTACAAAATTTAGAATAGGTTTGGAGACCTTACAATTTTAAGGTGAGAAAAGACAAGAAACAATTAAAACACATGTTAGGTTAGAAATTTTTACTAAATTTGCTAAATTGTCAAACATTGTTTACTAGATTTTCGCATATAGTTGGCACAAATGAAAAACATGTGAAAAGAACAAACAAAACACATACAAGTAGATTTTAGCATATGAACGTACAAAGGAAACAAGCATGGGTTAAACGAAACAGAAGCGTAAGTTAAACAAAATAGAAAAGTATTTTAATTATATAGTACAAGTAAACACTTTAAAAGATATTTAAAGAGTTAAAATTCACTTTTTACAATTATAATCTCAATAATTTTAATTCTAATATACTTTGGAAACTTTAACAAATATCTTATTAACTTTACAATAACTACTGCACCCTCTTGGATTAACCCCTTGCTTTATCAGAAGATACAGAAACTCCACCAAATTTGTCAATAGCTGCAATACCCCGGAACTATTATTTGTGAATCTTCAGTCACAACAATCATGCATGTGATGGACGCACATGCAGTATCTCCTCTCCAGATATAGAAAATAAACCTCTTCTTAGCCTGCTAGACCAACTCAAAATAGATATTATGAATATAGCCCCTATACAGGTATTCCCAGTTAAAGTACTATTGCTAACTAAAAAAAATTGGACCACCTGCTTTGAAGCTATATATAAAGATTACAAAGTTGCCGTTAAAAAGGATTTCTATAATTGGCAACATGCCCTGGCTTATACATACTACTTAGGAGGTCTAGCCCTAGAGTACCCAAGTAATATTAGTAAAAAGACTTGGAAGAAATTCAGCAAAAATAGAAAGAGAGTTTGGATTTGAGTTTACGAACTTTTCCAAGCTGCAAGAACCAAGCAAATTTACTGAATCAATACAATGAAGCTCAGAGACCTTGACAATTTAAGTATTAAAGAATTTAATAAGTTACTTGAATTTGTTAGACAGCATAGACATGGATAAGGTTTTTTGGTAGACCAAAAACTTAAGGGAAGAAAAATGTTGTGAAACAGGTTTTCGTAGATTAGCTTAGTATAGCACACATTTTAAATTTTAAATTTTATATTATTTAGTAACTTATATTTTATATCAGATATTTATTATTATATTTGTATTATATATTATTATTGGTATAAGAGTTAACAGAGACTTTATTAAGTAAAATATTAGAGTAAAGCCACTGTAGTATATACTGTAGCTAAAATAGACAAGGTAGTATCAAAAATGATACACGGCCTTCAATTCCCTCAACATGGCTCTCAAGTCCCTCAAGTTCCCCAATTCCCTCAACATGAGCTTCAATTCCCTTAACATGGCCTTCAAGTCCCTCAAGTCCTTCAACTCCTTCAACACGGCCTTCAACTTCCTCAACATGGCCTTCAACTCCTTCAACATGGCCCTCAACTCCCTCTACTACCTTGGCTTGGCATGTAAAAGATATATTGTTATAGAATGAGATTTATATTTTATCTCTATTAAATCCAAAAGATTGTAACAATACCTTTTGTACCTTTTATACCTTTTGTACTTTTCATACCTTTTGTACCTTTTATACCTTTTGTACCTTTTGTACCTTTCATACGTTTAGAACCTTTTATACCTTTTATACCTTTTCTACTTTTGTATTGTTGTTATTATATAATTTATATTAGTTGTAAAAGCTATATAAACTCTAGCTTTTACTCTCTCTTGCACTCTAGGATTCATTTCCTGCAATATTCTAAAATATTAGGATTCTATAGAAATAGATATCTATAGATAGCTTTGTATTTAGACATTGTATCATAAATAAATAAATATATCTTTGCCCTAAAATAAACTATATCTCTATGCTTCTAATGAATATATCGAACTGCCCTAGTGAGAAAATATTCCACTTCTACACCGCTTCATATCTCGGCTTGTTGTATTAGAGATCCCTGTTGCTGTGTGCCATGTTGCAGGTGGTAAATTAAGAAGGCTACCCTACTTGTAACATTTTGGTGCCTTCTGGCGGAAAGCTAAAAAGTTTTTACCGAAAATCTAAAAGGTCTCTCCAGGAATCCTAAAAGTCTCCACCAAAAATCTAAAATGTCTCCTCTGAAATTATGGAAAATCTCCCAAGAAGCTTGAAAATATTGGACCTATTAACTTGGATATCCTCTTCTATTACTAAAGATTATTTTATTTATTTGTGAATACCTATTACTAAAGGAGTAATAGTGCAATTGGAAGTCCTGTCAAGTTGAAAAAGACTTGCACAGAAGAGCACACTTGAAGCCTCTGCTTTCGTAGTATCTGGAAAGTCCTGTTAAGTTGAAAAAGACTTGTACAGAAGAGCCTCTGCTTTTGTAGCAACCAGAGCTCGCAGCTTACTGCAACCCCGAGGTTAGATCCCTTGGACGGGTACTCCACAAGCCAAATGTGTAGGCATAAGGACCCATAGCTTGCAGCTTACTGCAAACCTTAACCAAGAGTGTTAAGCGTGGATTACCCATGAGCCAAAGTGTAGGCGTAAGTAATCCCAACCCTGTAAATATAAACTCAGAAATTTTATGTCTCGGAAGTCTATAAGATACTATCGAAGCTAGGAAGATTCTATTATGTACTCTTCGAATGCTAGAGCTAGGAAAGTTCTACTACGTACTCTCTAGTAGGAAATATCTATAGTTTTCAAAAAAAAAACAACTAACAAAAAAAAAAAAAAAAGAAAGCAAAACATTCCAAATTAATAAAGAGCTCAAATCCGGCACTTGCTCAAATCTTCGAAACAAAGACCTAAATTACGTGACAAATCAAAGCAAAGAACTTAGACCAATTTTCAGTTCTTAGCATATATACATATGTGACTATTTATAACATTACTAGTAAATAGCTTATTTCTTTATTTATTTATTTAATTATTATACTAATTTAATTTAATGCGCATACATAATATCGATATATTTAACCCAATTCTAAATTCTCTAAATTCTCTATATTCTAAACCAAAACCCCCCTTTCAACTTAATTTGCTTTCCCTAATATTGAATTATCCTCAATCTAACCTGTTTAACCCCAATTCCAAATCAAAATCCGCTCTCTATTTCAACCTTAACCAAAAACCCATTTCTAAACTATCTTATTTCTTTATCTCTAATTTAATCCATTTAACTTATTCCCAATTTGAACCCATAAATCCGATTTTTTAACCCTACCTTAGAAACCAATTCTGAATCAAAACTGTTTCTCTTATTTCCAACCTTAATTCATTTCAAACTCAACCCCAATTCATATTCTTTGAATCTCAATCTTACCCTAGTTATAAACTATTCTTTACCCCCAATTCTAGTTAACCCTAAAACCTATTATCTGCACCAAATCTATTTCTAACTATCTGAATATCTTTTTACCTTAATACTAAACTCAAAACACCTTATTATTAATCATCTAACAAGATCTAGCCGCTTAAATCTTTACTCCATGCATCGAAATGACGATCGAACTTTAGATGTTCTATCCGAAGTTCCATCAAAGAATCTTAAAAGAAAACTAATCTGGTTAACACTCTGGAACACAAAACAAAACAAAAAAACAGAACAAAATAAAAAGGATACACCGCGTTTACAAAGTTTCCATGTCCTATATCTATTTCGTATAACCTTTCTGTTAAGCTTTCAGTCAACACAAGCTTCGACTTTCGAACTAACCCAGCCTGGATACTACTTTATCCAACCCGTGCTATTAAAACTTTAAATAACAGATAAAGCAAAACATATCAGAAAAAAAAAAAAAAACAAATCAAAGAACAAAAGTAAAAAGGATACATTATTTTATAAGCCCCCATATTTTATAGTCTGGTTTCGGTTTATAATCTAAAACCAGGCCTGACTCTTAGAAGAAAGAATCCGGTCAAGCAGCAGAGAGGGCGAGCAGACTTTTATGTGTAAAAAGAATACTACTGGATCGTCCTCATGGGCCTTATGGAGTTTACTATTATATATAAAAAATATATTATTTTTTGCTACTCTACTTGGCTTTAGAATTAGATTAGATGTTCTAAAATCATGGTGTAAATTTTTGTATACAAGGATTGAATTCTAATGTCTTCTTCTCATTGAGATTGTTAATTTGTTTTCTTATCTATCTAAACTTTTATTAACTTTAAGTTTGCTAATTTGTCTTCTTATTTTTCCGAAGCTTGTTAACCTTAAGTTCGCTAATTTGTTTTCTTGCTTTTGAATGCCTTTCTGATTGTAATTCTAATATAAAAAAATAGAATAGGTGTAAATTTTTTGGGATAGATATAAATTTTTTTAGGCTAAGTGTAAAAAAATCATGTTAGGCTATTTTCTAAAGGTCTTGACAGAGTAAATTTTTTTGAAAAAGATTAGCATAGAGGCGAAGTCTCCTTACTTTGTGAGTCAAATCTTCTGTCTAGTAGCCATAGCCCTATCCCGCCCCTTGTTTAAAGAACTTTAGGGTAAATACTAACAAACCAGAATAGACTAACTAATCCCAGAATCTCTCCTGCAGACTTTGAACAAGAGAGGCTATAAATTCAAAAAAAAGAAAACCTAATGGGATATGCTGTCAAGATAGGCTATCTCCTGCCAATTTAAAAATTGAAAGAGGATAATTAATTATTATTTGAACAAAAGTTTTCATACTATTAATACAAAGAACTGAATTGATTTACTTACTATCAAAAATAGTACTCCAATGTTCTCGATGTAGAAAAAATAACTTTAAAAAGACTCATGATTTAACAAATCATCTTAACAGAAAATTTAAATGCAAGCAAACCCAAATACCCAACCTGGTTCATTCACCTAACCCTAATATATCCAGACCTCAATCACCAGCATCTAATCCTCCATCTTCTGTAGTCTATGTTCATGAAAAGAAAGGATTCAAAAGAGGCCAAACAATGCATTTATCTATAGAGGATTTGGCTAACTGGCTTGCGAATCCTAAGATAAAAAATAACCCAACCATTATTAATAAAAAGGTCCCAAAAACAGATATAGAATGGTTTGATTTAATGGAAGAGTCTTCTAGTAAATGGCAAAAGAAAACCAAAGTATCCCAACCAATAGAAGAAGATTCTGAAGCAGAATTTGGCCCGACTACTCAAGTATACAGAAAAAGGCAAAGAAAAGACCGGGGGAAAAAAACCTCAACTCCTAAAATCATTGACCAAAGAGATGAGTCTGAAAAAGATCCAAAGGATTTAGATAAAAAAGTACTTTGGCCAGTTTCGTTTCCAGATAAAGAATGGCATCGGGAAGTATGTCAAAAGGGTATTCAGACAGCAAAAGACATGTTTAAAGTAGATGGTGCTGAATATGCTTTCTCAACCTGGTTTGCGGAAATAGAATCCAAAAAATATGAAGCTGGGATGACCGAAGAGCAAGCCCAAGAAATTTTAAATGCAATTGATAATGGTGAGTTTTTAATAAGGGTAAAATTTATTAGAAATGATTCTGTATATAGAGATGAATCTCAAACAAAGATCGCTTTTAAAATTATTGATAAATATAAGCCCATTCACAAATCAAAAAAGGCAAGTGGAAAATATGGCCCCAATGTTATACTTACAAAGAAAATGAAACCAGGATTTTGGATAGGAATAGACGAAAAATTTCTGGTTAAAGAAGTCAGTGTACAATCTAATGTAGAAAGACTTGATAGTAATGCAGTAGTCTATGGATTATATCGAATCTGAAAGCCAGATGTCAATCGATTAATACCTATGAAAGATGGAGCATTTAACTATGTAGCTTAATGAGTAATAGAGCATTTTGATAACACTAAGCGAGGGCATGGACTCACAGAAATTCGTCGGCAAAAAATAAATGATTGGGAGAAAAAAATACGTATTCCAGGTGCTCGAGTACAAGATGTAGCAGAGTTAGAAAAAATTCTTAAATGACCAATTAAATTACTTGATATAACTCATAGTACTATATTTAATAGTAGAAAGTATCGATCAGGTAAGTATGAAGAAATCAGAATAGTAGTTCATAATGACTATGCATTTCCAAGAAACCAGCACTTTCCAAGAGATTGAATGGTCAAATATTATAAGGGTGATACATGGGAAGCTATTAGTAATGCCCTCAGAGAACCTCAAGCAATCTGGCTTATGGGAGTGGGGATATGAGTCAAACAATATCCCAGTTTGTTCTAAAAGATGGTCGCATATTTAGAACATGGAAAAAGCATACAGAAATTATAGAAGCATGTAAACAACTGGTCAATGATACAATAGATTGGCAATATCAGAAAGGAATAATCAATAAGGAAAAGAAATCGATTCTTTCAGAGTCTCTAAAAGTTGTTGATTTAGCAAAGCAGGTATTTGGTGCAAACCATGCTGGAAGCCGACTCGCTAATGAAATCAATGAATAGCATCCAATATCTGGAAAAGTAAATGAAAATATAAGGCAAGCCTGTGTCGAGCATGGGCATGGTGGACGCTAAAATGCACCCGATTATCACGTCAAGTCATATGTATCGATATGAAAGAATGTTATCCAGCAAATATACGAGATCAAGGAGAATATACATCATAGTTCAATAGGTTTGGACATCCAACACACTACCTTGTTCGAGTTGCAGTAAATGGAGAATTGCCGGAGGATGATATCACTGGATTTGCACAGGTAAGATCTTTTAAAATTGCATCAAATATACATTCAGTGATTGCTATCTGGTACAGAAAACATTTTGTGTATCAAAGTGGAGAAGGATGTGAGAAAGAAAAAGGATAGGCACCTATTGTACTTCTATGATATCTTCTTGAGGTTGGTATTCTAGAAAGTGTGACTATTGAAGAAGCAATAATTTCTCTTACTAAACAGACCAAAGTATGGCTACCTAAAAATCGAGATATTAGTTGTACAATTATAGGTAAGTTTACACAAAGTGGCAAGATTGATAAAAAACACCTTACTCATCGACTTGTAACATATAAAGGTGAGCTTGATTTCTTGATTAAAGATTGTACTGATGCTGGAACTTTTGCCGGAAAAGAAAAATATTCACTCAGATTCATACTTACATATTACGAGGGACATCAACCTCAATATATATATTTGCGGGCCTCAATGTTAGCATATGCGCATATTAATTTGTTAGAGATGCTTCAGAGATTTGATCCTAATGAAGTAGTAAGGATTGCTACAGATTCTATATATGTACGAAAAGAGGCTTTATATAAGATTGAAAATATACTGGCAGTCTTCGAGTAAGTTGAGGTAAAGTCAAATCCAAATTTATGTTCACACTATCCTTCTTGTGCAATGTGTACTGATCCAGAAGAATTCTTTATTTCAAAATCTGAATATGCAAAATGGATTAAAGAGTTTCTAAAAACAAAAAGGCCTCTAGTAAAATATGATTGCAAAAGACATAAACTATTTGTTTGCAGATTTTGCTTTGGGAAATGGTTTTATAGACCAGACTCCTATGCTCTTTCATATCAACCAGAAGAACAAGAAATCTGAGAAATTCAACCCAGTCAATAGCATGACAAAGGTGAAAAAATATATGGACTAGTTACCGATATTGTATACTGGCCAAAGAATATGCATTGGGAATCGATCAAAAATATTCCTGAAAGTACAGTACTCTTATTCATGATTCTATTACAAGATGTCAGAAATCATATCTTAATAGAAGAGGTGTTCAGGAAAAACAACACATGCAATTCGAATTTTCAAAAATATAAACATGGTTGTATTTACTCATACAAATATATTAGCTAAAGATTTTTGAGAAAAACGTGATATAAAAGCTCAAACCTGGCATAGTTTCTTCAGATGGAATGGAGTGGGAGAGTAGACACCTGAACGCATAAGAGAGAAAAAATTTCCACAAGTTGTTATTTGGGATGAGGTATGTACAGTTCCTAAGCATATTCTTGAAATGTTTATTAATTATTTATTAGAACATAAATGCCAGGTAATTTGTTGCGGTGACGATGTACAACCTCCGCCATTCTTCGGAGAAATGCTACATAATTGGTTAAAAGAGCATGCCAATTATTATGAAGAAGTTTTAACTGATTATTGTACAAAATGTTCTAAGTTACATGAACTTAAAAAAGCTATGCATCGAAAAAATAATCAAATACAATCAAAATTATTTCGAGGAATTCTCCCAACTATAGAAAAATGAGAACGTCTTGAAAAGGAATGGACTCTCTCAGATTGCATATTATCGGTACATCGCCTATCTCAAAGAATTGCATCGCAAAAATGTCTTGAACTCCATCGTATTAAATATACAAATCTACCGGTTCCATTAATATATAGGCCAAGAGATGGACATAAACAAAACTGCCTCGTTCCAATTCCCAGTTCATCTGAGAAACAGAAACTAGTAAAAAATGATATAGTATATTTACCGTTAAATATGCTTCCTGAAAAATTTATAAAAGATATATTAAGCGAAGAAAAAATACTTGATTGGAATTTGGGATATGCTAT
>CAJVPY010005727.1:0-11175 GCA_910591965.1 Dentiscutata erythropus
AAAATTTCGTTTCTCATTTAGTTTTCTAAACTTTTGCATCTAATTGCATCTCTCTTTAAGAAAAAATAGGTTTAAAGATAAAAAATCGACTACTAAAGCTTGTTGTTTTATTACATATTACAAAAAAAAAATTTTATAAAGCATGACGATTTTTTACTAATTAAAGTACTCTAAAAATTACAATTGACTGTATAAAAAAATAATTGTCACCAATCATATTTATTCTAATTTCAGCCAATAAAAACGAACTTCTGCTATGCTTTTATTGCCTGATAAACATTTATATTATTACATAGATTATTTCCTGAAGCTAATATAACAATATTTGGTTGTGGTAAATTACATCCTATTGGAATTTTTTTTTAAATTCTGATTTTATATTATTAATATCATAATCTAACTAGTTATTTTCAACAAATGAGCAAAATATTTTTTCAAGATTTTGTATTTGCTTATCAATAAATATTGATCGTCCAATATGAAAGGTTAGTAATTCAGTATTGTTTGATTTTATTATATTTGATATAGCTTGTGGAAATTAATATTGCCATACTATTCGAAGTATTATATGAGCTGTTTTTTATGTTACATTATAAATATTATTATAACTAAATATACTTTCTTGTAAATTCACCATACAAATATTTTATATATTTTCTCCTACTCATAATTTTTCAAATATATTAGCTTTTTTATGTTGTCATTTTTCTAATTATTTTTTATATCAATTAGTATGTGCTACTATACCAGCCATACATAATATTGTGTATAATGATGTATACAATCTAGGCTTTTGATACAGTGAACTAAGAATATGAGTGAACCAAACATTTAGCTCCAGAAAAGTAATTGATAATAATACAGATACAAAAAAGAAGCTATTTTTTTAGCACATGCATCATCATAATTTTTATTCAAAACTTCTCTTTATTTTTGCTTTTTACTACAACTTTCTATTTATTTTGTTGTATAGTATTTATTAAACCATAAAAAAACTTTGAAAACACTAATAGAAATCTATTCTGATACTCTATTAAAGAACTAGGCATCTCTAATTTTCTTTATTGGCCTAAATTTCTGGTCTAGAATGGCAAAATAAATTTGCTAAAGCTTCACTATTTGTATCAGATATTTTTTATTGTATTACAAAGTATCTTATTAGTTAAAAATTTTTTAATATTTACTTTTTTCAATCTAAATGCAATTTTTATTTCTAAAAAGCTTAACAGAGTTATTTTTATTTTTAGTTATATTATTTTCTGATTTTTCATCACTAATATTTTCTTCTTTATTAGATTTGGCTAATTTTAACTTCTCAAAAAAAGCTATAATTTCTCTAAAAATTTCATCAAGAAGAATATGTTGAATATTTTTTTCATCAAATTCGGATATATTATTTATCCATTTGGCTAAAAATTGAAGAGACTTTGAAGAATTATTATAATGTTGATCTGTACAATCAAAAGGTAAAACAACACCTTGTCCTCTTTGTTCAAATAAATATCTACCTTTAGACATAAAACATAATATGCAAATATATTGTATACGTTTAATACTAGTAGACTGTTTAACAAAATCATTATTTTGAAATACAAAGCAAATCTTTAATCCATTACATACTATTTGTATATTTTGATCACATAATTTCCATAAGTATTCTGAGCAATAACCTTGACTAAATATATATCTGTTATATCCACAAAATAAACACTTTTTTTCAAGAAATTTTTGCCTTGTCAATGCTAACTTCACTTTTTTAACAACCATGTAATTGTTTATTATTATAATTGAAATAATTTGTACAAATTTCTAATGAATGTATTTCATCTTTATTTATTTTAAAATTTTATTTACTGCTTCAAAGTCTAATTCCAAATTCCACCAAGTTGCCTTAACAGTTTAGATATAGATTAAGTGCATCATTGTGATGTTCTATTAAGATCATTTATTAAAATACATATGCTATTTATATATTTAGTACACAAAGAATTAAGCTTTATATCTAGTTTATTTTCTTGATAATTATAGATATTCCACAATGATTCTTCATTAGATATCATGTCAAGATCTGATACTAACCAATTAATATCAGTCTCTTGATTCTGTTTTTGTATTACTTGTGATAATGAATTGGCATACAATTTAGCTATCACCATGGCTGTTTTGTCAAAATGAATATTATATAAACTATCATATATATTATTATCTACATTGCTTGTACTACATGTAGATTAAGAAGGTGCAGTTGTAGTTTTCTGCTTGAGACTTTCTGAATTATCTCCAATACTGATATCATCAAGAATTTCAAAATCTTTATCAGGATCATTATATAAAACCTTGCCAGAAAGGTTCTTATTACTCAAAAATAGGTTATTTATTAGAATATTAAATTTTGCAAAGTATAAAAATTGGTCTTTGAATTATTTATTCAAAAAAATTAAATATCATATATAGTAATTATAAAGAACTTAACTGTTTAAAGATAGTTTATTCAAAATTGATTATTTTAAAGAAAATAATAATATTAATATGTAAAAGATTACTTTTTTTTAAAGATGATAATAGTATATAGAAATTAACCACCCAAATTTGTTACTTTTTTTTAAAAAAAGATAGTATATAAAATTTGACTATCCAAATTGTTCATTCAAATGTTTAAAGAATAACAAAAAAACCCCAAACATTATAATTATAAAGAATTGAACTGTTTGACTATTTGTTCAAATAATAATTATTTATAAAATACTCAATGTCTTTTAACTTCTATATACATGTAATAAACCTACAATAAAGAAAAAAATATAAAATATAAGTAAAAAATTCAATCAAACTCTTGTATAACATATTTACAACTTTTTCACTTCAATTCAAGATTCTTTAAAGGCTAGACCTTCTACAAACAACAACTTTGCAAAATATTCAAACAAAAGACTAAAACTTACACTTTTAATAAATGCAGTAATAAATGTTTTAACAAAAAAATAAATAAAAGCTTTCTCTTGAAGAGAAAAAAGCAGTGTAATTCATATGAAATCTGCGATATATACAAAAAAAAATTATATATATGGGTACAGAACAGGGATGGTAAATGACCTGGTCATTTTCCCAAAATTTAAATGACCTAGTTATTTGAATAAATGACCTAGTTATTTGGATAAATGACCCAGGTCATTTGGTTATTAGTCATTTGGGTCATTTGCATATGAAGTAATTTTATTGGTCAGATAACTAATATAAAAAGTTATTAAATACTATGATTTCACTAAACTATAATAGTAACTACATATAAATGTCAAAACTTTATTAAGTTTATCGATATTTCATCTTAAGTAAAGTTGTTTAGAAGAACGAATCGCATATACTGTATCTTGAAATTTTTATATAATTCGTATAGCTTTTTATTATATTAATCTTCAGAACAACTTTACTTAAGACATAAATATCAATTAACATAGTAAAGTTTTGACTTCTGCAATTATTATAAAAACTACTTTTTGTCTAATAATTAATTTTAATTGGCTAAAGGGCATTAGATTATCAGTTAACAATGTTAAATGACCCTCTATGGCTCATTTAAATGTGAAATGACCCAATGACTAGTCACTAGTCATTTGGGTTATTTGGGTCATTTCAGGTCATTTACCATCCCTGGTACAGAACCCCCCTGCAGTGTGACATATCCCTGATCAATAGGTGTTATAATTAAGATAGTAAGCTAAGTAAGAAGTAAATAGTTCATAGTAAATACTTAATAGACCATAAATAATTACTAAACTTAGAAACTAAGGATGGCTCTCAATGTGATTAGCTAGCTATTGAGATCATGTATAAGTACTATGATTAATTGAAGCTGTAATTTTGCTAAAAATTCATATTGCAAAATGTGGATAATAAATTTTAGTCAATCAAAACAAGTCTACAACAAAAAAAAATGGGTTCTACCTTTTTTTTCATTGCGATAACGAACCTACTTACTGGTTAAGCTTCAACCTATTAATTTATGTGTTTGAGAGAACCTTAAATCATTATGAATAAAATTTAAACAAAAAGTAATTAATATATAGATTGCTAATACTGAATTTAATTAATTAAATAATAAAATGTTTTGAAGGGTTTTATCACTAAATCTCAAAAACCATTTTCCCGAAAGAACATAATACCAAATAAATTGGCCAGCATTATAACTAATGCCGGCTAACTTTGTCGGTACTAGGAATCTGTCTTTTGAGATTTTGTAGTAAATCCGTTCTAAAAATACTTATAAAATATCATGTGAAAATGACACATATGATGAAAAGTTTTTTATTTACCACTTTCAGCCTATTAAAGATTTTAATATGTATATCGATACAACTCTCATCCCGAAAAATTAATAATTTGCAACAGGGTCATTCCACCATCAATATTTATGACTAGCTTAAAATGCATATGATATCGCATAATATAATTTTTTTTGATTTTATATTTTTCTCCGGAAAATATTGGATATTTGCCAAAATTTTTCCCCGACCTTTCACATCTTTATGCTCATTCATTTTTTTTTCGGAATTTACAAAACTTTTGCATTTCTATTTCTTAATTTTGCCTGGCATTATACACCTTGGCCTAAATTAAATATACTTTAATTTTCTTATATAAAATTTAGATGAGATAAAATGTGCATGATTCTGAAACATGTGCATAAATGTGCATGATTGAGGAATCATGCGCACACAAGAAACCCATCTCTAGTCATGGCTCACACTGACCACAAATAAAAAGTACCACGTCTCAATACGAAGGTGTTGTGAACCTCTTGGCACTATCCACAAAACCATAATCACTACGGTCATTTCTTTGATACTCCAAGTATGTAAACTTTCGTACCTATTGTGCAGTAACTCTTCAATTTATGATTTAATTCTTGCACATTATTGTTGAATCATGAATCACTTTAGGTGCAACTTCCTTCCATCTATTAATAATTTCGTCATACCATGTTACTAATGAATCCCCCGTTTCCTTTTCCCCTAAGATCCTCGAATTTATCATTATCAATCCAAGACAATCTAAATCTCTCATCATCTAGTTTCTCTTAACTTCTGGATGATATAATCTGGCGATTTATCTCTGCTCCAATTACATAACAATTACTAACATCTATTCATCATGTCCGAATTTCCTAACTCAACTGCTTTCACATAATGTTCAAAAGCCTTCTTTTCATCTTTTAACACCAATACCGTGATGATTTAGTGTAGCAAAATATATGAAGCTGTTTAAAGTCCATTGCTTAAAGCTTGTATTCACAAGTTACAAAGCCTTACAGCACAAGTAATTTCACCTAAACAATGTAGGTTAGTTTTCCTTCGCAGCCCTCACTGACTACAAATTAAGATGCCGATAACTCAATAATAGAATACCAATGTCTCAATACGAAGGTTAGTCTTTCTTCGCAGCCCTTACTGACCATGATTGAAAGTAATTACATTAGGAGCAGGATCAATAAGAAGGTTGGTCTTTCTTTGCAGCCCTCACTGACTATGAATAAAAGTATTATAAGTTAAGAGCATTATACCAATGTCTCAATACGAAGGTAATATAAGATAACACCCGACCTTGTCTTTTTCTTTCCTTCCTGCGCAGTACTTATTTACATTTCAGTACTACGCGACTTATAGCTCATCTGAATAGAAAAGGTCGATAAAACACCAGTCTAGCTCCTGATCTACCGATAATTTTAATACAGTTTTACCATTTGATAGGATTTGCTCAAATGCTCTTTGCCCGCTCAAAATCTTTGTAGCGAAAACTCCAAGGCTGTAAATATCTGATGCTTGAATGTCTAATCAACTCATCATAATCTCAGGTGCTACATATGATAGAATTCCACAAAATTTTCCTTCCTTTACTCTTTAGAGATCCCAAGATATGTGATATATGCATTTTGTAACTCAAGCTGCAGAACATTTCCACTGTGTAAATCTCTGTGTAAATCTCTATGAATGAGTTTCTGTGAATGGATCGACTCAGGATCCAATGCTATACCGTATAAGATCCTAATTGTGCTACTTGTACAAGATTTTGTCGTAAAGAGCTTCTTGATGCACACTCCATAACAATAATATAATCAGCATTATTTCTTGATACTTCCCTACACCCTAAGAATGAAGGATTCTCATCCAATTTCAGTGAACTTTCAGTTCTTGGATAAATCTATGTCAGGAACGTTTATTTCGGGTTCGTCTAAGGCCTTGGCAAAGAAAGAATTCTCAGAAAAGCAGAATTTTTAAAAAGATTGCGATAATAATATGGTAAATATTCTCAGAAAAGAATTGGAAGAAAATCAAAAGGAGCAACTAAAATATTTGGTCCTCATCTTATTGCTAGGAGCAGGATTTTACTTTTTCGTTTATTTACTCAACCAACAAAGAAAACAATTAGAAATGCAAATTATAGAAACCATTACTCTTGCTCATTTTTGTTTGAACCACAAATCGCTTTTAAGCGCACAAGTATAGATGCTGGTGGAATTAATTTCACCAATTTCACCAATTCACCACCAATTTCACCAATAGTGGTGAAATTATTTCACCACATTTCACCATATTTCACTAGCATCTATACGCACAAGTTTCCTACATACTATTGATTCTATCGAACCAGCGTGTATGATATACAGTTGCAAACAAACCCCTTCCCAATTTCCTTGATATCTCTGAACTTATTATAATTAATCCAAGGTACTTTAAATCTCTCAAGAGGATTAATATGTTCTGGGATTTATTGGTTTCAAAAGACTTCTGTATTTTCTGAACCAATAATTTGAGCTCTGGATATCTCTCTTTGTACTGATACCGTCTTGATAATATTGAGCAACGTTGTTCATTACTGGATTACAACCTATATTAGAAGACTTTTTATAGTATTCAAATGCTTTATTATAATCTTGATCAACACCACATCTATATTTATATTCGTAGCGAACACCAACACAACGCATACTATTATTTATCGCAATTGGGTTTCCTAACTCAGCTGATCCCATATAATGTTCGAAAGCCTTCTTTTCGTCTTTGAATTTATCCATTGAGCTTGGACTGGAAGTTCTTCCGCCAATGCTTCACAAAGGCGTACGTACATGTTGTACTGACTTGGTTCTCTTAACTGATGTTTTATTCCATTTTGTCCACGGGATTTCAACGAACTTTTTGGTAAGCAAGACTTTCGTCATACCCAGGTTCTTTTGTCACAACTGTAGGTGGTCATGATATACTGTCGCGGCGGTTGCTGATCCACGAGGCACTTCGTCTTTTCTTTTTCGAATTCGTTCACCTCACTTATCCACTGAGATGGTGTATCGTTTGGTGCTTCCTTATGTGCCCCGCCACGCATACAAGAGTCGTAACCATCTATAAATAAGTTACATTATGCGTTATTACGTCATTTTATCAGCAAAAGGTTCCTTATATACTTAACATTCGATCTAAATTAATTACATCATAATTAATCACATGATAGCTAACTTTACTTCAATCACATAATTAATTAATCATCCGATACTTACCTTTACTTCAATTACATATTTCTTATGTGCCGATTGATCGGTTACACGCATTAAACTATCGATTAGTAAATCCGAATCATGCCGCACGATAACGTCATAGATCCCGTTGTACAATTCTAGGATCAATTTTCTACCTTAGAACTGCTTGTGGCCATGACAGTAGCTAGACCCTCTTGACTCTCGTCCCGAAGTCAACATCTCCTTCAATCGGTTCTACGCTTAAAAATCAATAATTTGCAACAGGGTCATTCCACCATCAAATATCTACGAATAGCTTTTCATCACCTAAGAATCCACTGCTCTCATCTGAGCTAGATTCCCCGAATCGTGTCTATCGCTCAAAATCATTAGTTGCAAGTTTTATTCAAATTATTAAGCACTATCAAATCATCGGCTATTGGCTGATAATTGTAGTCAATGCATGTCATCAAATGCTCTCTATCTGCTCGAATCTCTTATAGAAAGCCATGCAAATAAGCTTGCAAAATGTTTCCGCCGTGTAAATGAGCTACTGAGAATAAATTGACTCAAGATCCAAAGCCATATAGCACAAAATATTCAATTCATTTTTCTATTCTAATCGTAATACTTCTACAAGGTTCTGGCGTAACGATCTTTTGGTAAAATCCACAAACAATAATATAATCATCATAATTATTTATTGACACTCCCAAACAATTCAAGAACGAAGGATTTTCGTAACCAATTTCACAGTAATTCTTCATTTCCCGGATAAATTCTTTCAAATTTCTATTTGATTCATGAATGACGTTAAGTGCAACATCTCTCCACATATTATTAATCGAATCAACTCAACGTGCCCAGTATACAGTTGCGAATCCTCCATTTCCCAATTTCTGGATAATTGTGACTCATTGTAATCAATCCACGATAATTAAATCTCTCGTCGTCTAGTATTCTCTTAAATTCAGGATTGATATAATCCAGTGATTTACTAGTTCTCAAAAACTTTTATATTTTCGATCCAATCATTTGCACTCTGAATATTTTTTCACTGTACTGATATCGTTCCGATAAAATTGAGCAGTATTCTTCATCGCTTATATTCCATCAGCATTTTCTAAATCAACAGATCTCTTACAAATACTCACGCTTTCTGGTCATTTCTTTCTACTCCAATTCCATAATAACAATTCCTAACCATATCCATCGCACTTGAATCTCCTAATTCAGCTGCTCTCATATAATGTTCGAAGACCTTCTTTTCATCTTTTAACACCAATGCTACATTGATCAGAATTGCGAAATATACGACGCTCGTATTCACAAGTTACAAAACCTCATAGCACAAGTGCTTTAGCCTAACCAACGTCTCAATACGTAGGTTGGTCTTCCCTCTCAGCCCTCACTGACTACGAATGAAGCTACCGATAACTCGAGAATAGAAAACCAACATCTCGATAAGAAGGTTATTCTTTCCTCGCATCCCTCACTGACCACGAATGAAGCTACCGATAACTCGAAAATAGAAAACCAACGTCTCAATACGAATGAAGTTACCGATAACTTGAGAATAGAAAATCAACGTCTCAATACGAAGGTTATTCTTTCTCGCTGACCACGAATGAAAGTGTTACAAGTTAGAAGCAGGAAACCAACGTCTTAATAAGAAGGTAGCCTCAGATAGTTCATGACCTTATCTTTTCTTTCTTCCCTGTGTGGTACTGACTCACTTTTCTATCCATCATCTTTCTATTTCTTTCGGCAGGTTTCATATTCCCCTCGAGTGCCGTTTCTTCATTATAGTCCACACCCATGCTTTATCACAGTGACTAACTACATATGTACCATCAGTATTACTCTGTTTTGCTGATTTTCGATTGTAATTGGACATTCTCTTTTCGTCTTTGACTTATGTCATCCACTTTATTCAGTTTCATCAGGTTCATATCTCTTTTCTTTTCCCCTATTGTAACACACTTTCTGCGCCTCACTTGGTTCTTGATCTACCGATAATTCTTATACAGACCACTATCAACTGCTGTTTGCCCACTCGCAATCTTTATAGCAATAACTCCAAGACTATAGCACTCTGACGCTTGAGTATACGGTTGACCAACTAGAATCTCAGATGCTATATATGGTAAAATTCCACAAATTTTCCTTGCATTTTGTAAATCAAGTTGTAAAATGTTTCGCTGTGTAACTCTCTGTGGACGAGCCCCTGCGAATGAAATGATTCGAGATCCAAGACTTTACAGTACAAGATGTTCAATTTATCTTTCCATTCTGACTTCGATACTTGTACAAGATTTTGTCGTAAAGAGCCTTTTGACACAATAATATATCAGCATTATTTCTTGATACTCCCTACATCCTAAAAACGAAGGATTCTTGTATCCAATTTCACAATAACTCCTCAATTCGTGGATTAATTCTTGCACATTTTCGGTTGAATTACAAATCGCTTTAAGTGCGCCACTTTACCACACACTATTAATTCTATCGAACCAAAGAGCAAAAATATGCAGTTGCAAATCCATATTTTCCTATTTCTTTGAAGCCTCTGAACTCATTATAATTAATCCAAGATACTTTAAATCACATCAACTAATATTTTGTTAAGTTCAGAATTGATATGATCCGGTGATTTTATTAATTTCCAACTGACTTCTATATTCGAGTCAATAATTTGCTTTCCGAGCAACTCCTTTGCGCCGATACTGCTATGATAATTTCAACATTACTCTTATTATTCAGCTGATTTCATACAGTGTTCGAAACCTTCTTTTCAAATTTATCTCTTACATCTTGGACTGGCGTATCGTACAAGTTACTGTTCACAGCTCCCGACAAGACGTTGATCGGTCATTCTTTTCATATTTACCAAAGAACACACAACATTCTTTATAGCGAGCAAGACTTTCGTCTTACCCAGGTTCTTCTGTCGCTGCTGTTGCTGATCCACTAGGTACTTCATCTTTTTCTTTTTTCGAATTCGTTCACCTCGCTAGATGGTGTATCGTTAGGTGCTTCCTGCCACGCACACAAGAGTCGTAACCATCCATAACTAAGTTACATTATGCGTTTTTACGTCCTTTTATCAGCAAAAGGTTCCTTATATACTTAACATTCGATCTAGATTAATTACATCATAATTAATCACACGATAGACTTTACTTCAATTACATAATTAATTAATCATCCGATACTTATCTTTACTTCAATTACATATTTCTTATGCGCCTTGATCGATTATTGATTGATCGGTTACACGCATTAAACTATCGATTAGTAATAGTAAACCCGATTCCAGGATCAATTTTCTACCGTAGAACCGCTTGTGGCCGTGACATATACTTTTAATTTTTTCTTTTTTGAATTCGTTCACTCTGCTTATCTACTGAGATAGTGTATCGTTAGGTGCTTCCTTATATACTTAACATTCGATTCTAGATTAATTGCATCATAATTAATCATACGATACTTAACTTTTACTTCAATTGCATAAATAATTAATTATCCGATACTTATCTTTCTTAATCTCATGCGCCTTGATTGATTCTTGATTGATCATGGTTACACACATTTAACTAACCTGTTTGATAATACCGTAGAACAATTCCAGGACCAATTTCAAATCAACACGAATAAAAATTATTAAATGA
>CAJVPY010005728.1:0-11175 GCA_910591965.1 Dentiscutata erythropus
ATAGGGAACACAAATTATAACTTTTATGTTCCCACTTTGTTCCTAAAAGGGAACATAAATTTTAAATTTAGTGTTCCCAAATCTTTTTAAATGTTCCTGAGAACACTGGGAACATCAAATCTTTAACACTGCTTCCCGGCTATAACACTCAAAAAGTAAGTGCCTTGCATTTAGTTTTACGTCTTCGCAACAGTGGGCGTGTAATTAGCTACTTAAGTGTGAGTATTTCGATTTTACAAATATTAATGGTATAGGAATGGTTGGTTTAGTTGACTTATAACACTAATTTATATGTCTGTTTTCATTATTCATAGGACTACTAAAAAAAATTCCAATTACCGAATTAGAATCGATAAATTACTGGTGGTAGTCGGCATTAGAAATTTATAATTTATCGATTCGGTTATATTAGAATAATTGTAATAGTTGTAAAATTAAAGATGTTTGAGAAATTATTTTTGAATTGACGAAAGATTTCGTCAAGTTACGTTCCTGACGAAACTTTTACGATTGACGAAACCCTTGACAAATCTATTCGACCAATGAAAAATCAGAATATAGCCAACTTTCATTGAATTCTTATAATGACTCAGAATATGCTGAATATTAAATTTTTTTAAAAAAAAAAATTGTCGTTCTTTATTATAAAGTTATGCCGGTTCGTATGGACAATGAATTACTAATCGATGATAAATCTTTTTCCTCTAAATTATACTTGGCGGATAAAGGTTCCAGGACAGTGCCTTTTTTTTAATCGCTGATATATTTTGATTAATATTTTGATTTTGTACCAGTATCCACATAGATATAAGAATTGAATATATAATTATAAAATTAAATATTAGTAGAAATAGTAAGAAAGTCCTGTCTAGGGGCTTTTTACCCCACAAACAATTAACAAGCTCATAAAAACGTTTTTACTACCACCTAAGGTTTTTTCGTTAAGGGCATATCGCATTTGCAAAAAAAAGGGTAGTAGGATTTATTCATCTATACATTACGTATTTACACACAATCATTCTGATTTCTATTTTAAGTTTGTGTTACAAGTATTGACGTATGTACCTTTTAAATATTTGATACACAGTCAATCGAAAAAAACAATGAATCAGATGATAATACAGTAAAATTTGTATACTTGTTGAACTCATTGATAAAAAGTGTAGCAATATTGGTCCCTTAATTGTTTTTTTAAAAAAGAAACTGATGCCTAAAAAAGGGTAACAGCATCTTATTAATAAAGATAACAAATTCATTGCTAATTGGTCAATAAAAACATTTCAAAGAAAAAATGTAAACGGCAAAAGCTAGGAATTGGGATTTTGATGTATGAATGGAAATTTTCTTAATTATTATTTTATAAACAGTGATGTTATAATCTGGATATCTGATATACTTACAATAGCCACACCCCTTGTTTTAAGAAATTCCTGTGATTATAATAGAGGTTAAATTTATATATTTTACATAAGTTTGTTTAAAAATTGGTGTGATTATAATTAGAATGACTACATAGAGTGTAACTATAGAAAGTTAATCATTACTTGTTTTAAAAAGTATCAGAAAAAATTTTTACCATTTGGTATCCAATTCGCTTCATTGTGTTATAGTTGTTGTATGGGTTGCAAATTTAGTTATTTTTTACAACCCATACAATAACTATTTTATTGCACGGTGTCTGACGTACAATCCTGTGCCAATAAGTAAATGAAAGAAGCACGTGTTGTTACATAAGCCCCGTGCGGTACACAAATATGCAGGTGATAGGCGAACATAGGATGAATTAAAAAAAATTTGACAGTCATCATCAGCTCCGTGGTTCATAAATCTGGCACCATGTGACACAGTACAACGTACGTACGTACGCAAAAATAGTGTCGATTTGAGTTAGTGCACAATTAGTATAGTGCATATTAATTAGTATGTTCGTAAGTACGTATGACAATTTTAAACCTTCCTCGTGCATGTAGAACCTTTATTTTCCCCTCAATGGTAAGTACGTATGTACATGTGTATATAAAATGAATTTATTGAAAACAAATATCAAAAAAAGTGCGCATGGATCTTTACATCATTGCTTTTATGATAATGTATAGGTTACACGATAATTAATATTGTAAATAAAAATACGTCATAGTTGATAAATAAATTCAACCGATTAAAGTTTATACTATTCCAATTTAAACCTAGTTTTTAAATTTTATTTTCCTAGAAAAATTCCAAACTTCTATGCAAATTGATGTTCAAAACAGCTATAATAATAAAAATATAGAATTGTAGCTTTTAATGTTAAGGAAGTAATTTTTTAAACGTCAATCATCATTATTTACCTGGCAATGGTCAGAAAAAATGAAATAAAGTCATTATTGTTGTTTAAGCACTCGATATAATAAAAGAATTTTAAATATTTTAAATTGCCCAATATCTATTTGATATAAGTTATAGTATGATTTTGTTCTTGGCTCGAAGACCTTACTATAATGAATTTCTATGTATAAAATTTTACGCAATTTTTTTCATTCTGAATCACAATGGTATCTACAGTAATACCTATCTAGTTTATTATAATTAAACTAAAAAATCGGCAAATTAATAAATTTACTACATGATAATAACCAGACTATAATTGTCATAAGACTACTTCGGTGAAAATGAGAACAATATGTACAATATGTACAACGTTTATTCATTGACGGCGGGGTCTTATGTTGAAAAAAAAATTAATTTATAATATTGTTAAACTGCAAACAAAATTGTCATCTGATGCTCAATCTAAAATCCGAAAATAAATTTCATTTCAAAATTATTTGCCAGTGCCAAGAACCATTTTATATAAGCATTGAATTACATTCAAAGATAGATTTGTTAAGTTAAATCTGTATTATAATTAGTATAAAACAAGAGGTGAATATCATAATACCAGATAACAAAAAACAACCAACATTTTACGTATGATTCATAAATAGTTATAAAACTCTACAACAAATAATTTAGCTGTTAGTAAAAGATTCATAACAGATTTGTTGTACTTTTTTACATCAAAATAAGTATTTGTTTTTTTCACTTTAGTTTTACAAAATTTATTTCTATTTGAAAATTTGGCGCCAAAACGTACATATAATAAAAAACGCAATCGAATGTTTTATTATCCAATCGAAATTGACTCATCATATTTGATTACGTAATCATAGCATTTGGAGCTTTTAAAAGATTGGATGTTTTTACTCCTGGTACTGTATATTCGCGTTTGCTATCTAAAATACGCTAGGTTGATCAAATATTTTTATTTTATCTGTTCATGTAAATAAAGTTTAAGATTGCAATTTTAAACTTTAATCTGTGTTTCATAGGGCGCAAATGCAAACACGGAACCTCCCGGTACCTTGGAGTAAGGATGGTAAAGCAACTAAGGTTTTGATATGTTTAAACTTTTAATAGTGTATCCGGATCATAAACGTCACCTGATTTAAGTCAATAAAAATCCTTTTGGAAGTATGGAATATCAAAGAACTAATGACTTGTTGATTTTCTCGACCCTTATCAATGTGATTATGTGTAACTCTCATTGCAACACAATTAAATAAGCATTTATTTCCTTTAACATAAAAATATATGTCATAAGTAAAAAATGTTGGCATTACTGCACTAATTATGAAAACTTTTTGGGAATCTAGTTTTCTTTTTTTGTCAGCCAATATGCACCTTTTATTGTACGTTCGAGATCTCCTTCATTGTAAAATGGTATAAATCGAATACGCTTACCATAAAACGCGATATTATATACACATATTTTGCAAGTGTATCTCCCAATTATGAAGCATTATTCTATTTTTGAGGTTGTATAAGCGCAGATAAAAAAAAAATGCGCCACGTATTTCTTAAAAAAAAAATAATATTTAAATTCGCTCTCTCATTCATTTTTTTAGTTATACAAGCTCCAAGTTTCTATTGTTCGAGGAAATGGATGAATCTTCTCATTCGCAAGACGTGCGCCCATCCAAAAAAGATGAGCGTCTATTTAAAGTTGAACATTTGTTTGAAAAAGGCAAGCACTTATCTAAAAAAGACGAACTTATGGCTAAAAAAGATATGTATTCGTCTAAAAATGGACTTAAAAAAGGAGAGCGTCAACATGAAAAAAACAAACTTTCACCTAACGTTCGTAAAATGAATAGATCTGAAATTATGAAATCGATTGAATTCTATAGAAATTCTAATAAAACCAGAACTCCTTCTGCTTTTTTACTCTTTAAGAATACAAATAAGCTTGGTCCAAAAGACGCCGGCGATGCATATAATGATTTATCAGATGATTTTAAATCTGACTATGATCGTTGTGCAGAAATTATTAAGAAAAGCATTTATGACCCAGAGACAGCCTATAGGATGATCGAATCTCCGCTATGCTTTTTCAATTATGATTCTGAATTTTTTAAATCTAATGCGCAAAATTGTTCAACTACGTCAAATTTCAATAACAATTCTGAAGAGAAATTATCTCATCATTCTTTCTCGGTCGAGCAAGCACCAAATGGAGAATTTATTCAAGACATGTTCTCTGCTCATGTTAACAACAATATGTTTGCTGAACAAAACACAGGCATGTCTCTTCTTCTTAATGATGGTAATATTGTCGAAGAGCAAATGTCACCCTTGCAATTGCTTTATCAGTCTCATGGCGAGCAAATACAACAGCCAGAATCCGATATGCCTCAATATCTTGACGTACTATCTTTTAATTGTGACAACATTGCCATAGGATCAGATCATATTTTAAATAGTATGCCATTTATGGCTCAAAACATGGGGGATATGCATACCTTTAATTATGTTACTACTGGTGAACAACAACCATATATGACTTCTACGTTCCAAATGTTCCATTAAGCATTACTCTCCGCTATCCTGAATCTCAATTATGCTTATAATGGCTGGCATTGGGACTTGAGGACTTGATAACGAATTGAAATTTGATGGCGGTACTACAGTGTGTTAAAAAGGGACTCGGGAAATCAGGCTTGGTATATTAAATATATTGGTGAATATATTTTTTTGCTTGTTGCTGCTACTTAAGACTGTCAAAAATTAATTCTTAGTAAATAGTATCATATTCACTTTATTTTTTGGCAACTTCTTCACATTTATATATGTTTAAATAAATAACCTTAAAAGATGTAATAAACAAAGTGTCAGTTTAGACAAAAAGATAGATAAATCAATAATCTTACCCAACGTTATTGATCCTTAAGTATTTTATTTTGTTATTTACATATCAACATCTAGAATATTACGGGCTGTAATATCTACATGATTCTATGGAGATAGCATAAAATTTCACCAATTTTTTCATTTTGAATCATTTATTTAAAACCACCGGTATGAAAGAGTAGGCTATTTAAAGTTTGCTGTTATGGTATATTTCTCTTATTATTGTAGGCTGAGTGAGTTCTTCGGGATTACTGGATTTAATATCACATTCTATGACTTTTGATCATCCAATAATCGTCCAATAAGATTGTATGTCACGTATGACGTATAATATATTTTTATACCTCGGTTCTACCAAAAAACATTTCATAAGTCTGCAAACAAATGCTTATTATTCTTATTTCCCTTAAATCAATTTTTTATTCTTTATCTGACGCGTCCAAAATAACGCGTCCAAAATAACGCGAAATGAAATAAATAAATAAATAAATAAATACCTAGTTTTATAAAAGGAAGGCGAAAATATTAAAAATATTAGCTATCAACGCAATTTAAACTTAAGATATGCATTATTAGTTAATCATCATTCCTGATAGAAAATTTTGATTCATAATTGCCGTGTTTTTATGTTATTCTTATCCCGAATTCTATAACAATCGAACGCCAATTTTTTAACAAAATTCAATAATTGAGTGTATTTAAATTGTGAAAAAATTAAATCCTTTTTTTGTCACCGACTATAAGCAATGGAATAAATGAAAAATATAATTAACAAAACTACCGGTTCGCTGGATTATGTGAGAATAAACAATCAATTTTCAAAATTAGTTTAATTCATAGGGTTCTGCAAGAATGAAGACAAATTATTATATCTTAATTTTTATATACAACGTACACAGTCTTCATTTATTTTCAGGATGAATAGATTGTTATGCTCACTTAAAACGTTATAAAATAACTCTTTCAAAATAATCTGAAGCCTTCCTATTTGAACTCACAAGGTTATCGTATTAATTAATCATACTGTAAACCCATACATATATACATTTGAGTCTGTATTATTAAGAAACTTATATTAATAATTATTAATAAATCGCACGCTTATTTTCATAGGAAAGATGTATTTAAAGAGGGTAAGGTTGGGCTCATGTATTAAATATAGCTTATGAAAGATGATGACATAATCAATTAAAATCCCTACCTAAGCCGAAAATTCCGAAAAACTATTTTCTTGACAATTTAAAATTTCAATTCCTTGGTATTTCACTGTATTGACAATCTTGACAATTCATTATGAGCACCGAGACTGCTGGTAAATCAATATCATGATAATAAATTTTTAAATAAAAAAAGGCAAAAATTTAATTTTTATGTCTAATAAAATGATAATTAAATTAAACTAAGCCAGTTTGACAGACCAAACAACAACCAGCACAATTCTATCATAAAAAGATGTACCTACCATCTTTTTTCATCGAGATAATGAATTCACTTCACTGCTAAACTAATTTAATTAATTATCTAAAGTTACTCTCCAAGAGAGCTCTCTACAAGTGATTGAAATACTATGATTAATTAAAAGTAATCCTTACGGAAATTTTACTGAAGCTTCATAATGCAAAATGCGAATATTAAATTTTAGCCAATCTGCACAACTCTATGTTTAAAAAAGATGGTCTCGATCATCTTTTTTTCATCGAGATAATGAACTCACTTGACCGCTAAATTATTTTCAACTAATTTGCTCCGACCTATTACTGACAGATTTCCTAACTATAGGCGTTCTCAGTTTCTATTTCGATTTTTTTACCGAACAAACTGATTGGTTGAAAGTTGATAGTAATTATAACTTGGTCAAGCTGCAACCACCAATTTTTTTTTTTTTTTTATAGAGCTGCGCTGATTGACTAAAGTTAAGCGTAACCAAAAAGACAGCATATGTAAATTCTCACATTATTGTTATTTTTTATAATATGATCTTCAGTAAGACTGTCATCGATACCAAAAAATCACGATGTTCGTATTAAAACTCTTACAGCTTTATTATATCTCGTTATAGTTCATTTAATATTAAAGAAACTATAAGTAACTTTACCGAATATGACATTACTGTAATAATTGAGTAGTCATATGGCTGCTGTTGCAATAAATGACTTATAAAAATTGTTAAGGACGAATAGCTGGAGACAAAGTTCTATGAATTAAAATTTCAGATGCTAAACTTTTGAATACTAAAGTTTTAGGCAATTAGGCAATCTCCTTTTTTCGGAACCATTGTGGTAATCGGTTGAGAAATATAAAAGCCCAAGCATTGGTCGTCATTTTTATATCAATTGATTGTAGCGTTTGAGCATCGTTTCATCATAATTCTATTGCATTGAACGAGGTGCTTGAAAACGGCCTACATAATAACAGGAAGAACCGTAAATGATTCCAATATGTTTAATCGTGAATTTCAGCTAATCGGCCAAATAAGAATGCAAAAAAAAACAAAAAAAGTTGTGAGATTCACAGAAATTCAAAGAATAACTAATAAAGCGAGGTGAAAACATTAATTCATCCGTTATTTACTCATACTTCATGGAAAGTTAAATATCCGGGCTTTCTAATAGGAATATTGCAAAAACATTAAAAATTGAGATTTCAATTGAGTACCGCATTTGTGTGCAATAACGCGTAGGTGTATAATTTTTGAATTTTGGCCTAAATTAAGCTTAATTTGGATCATTATTCAAAATAATGCCCATACGAGGATGATTCAATGAATACATAGTACAGGAGTATTGTTACAATTATATCGTGTCACACATATGGAGGGTAACAAAATTGACTGCGTAAAAAACGATAAATTTTCAGATGCCTACGGTTGCAAGAAATGGTGTTGTCTTTAGCCAAGTCGCCATAATTAAAAGAGCGATGTCTTGAGCCGATTTTAAGAGTAGTACAGTATTGGCTCGACAGATGATGAGTAGCTTCTTTCTCTTTGTCAACTATACCACTTTTAAAAGATTCTGAATTGTAAAATTGAGGAAATACAAGAGATTTGATCATCATCCTATAAGCTTCTCGAGGTTATAAATACTTTTCTTAATAAAAAAATAATTTCTGCATTCGCAATTTAATTTGAAAACAGGTGACAATTCTTATATTCTTTTCCAGCATCCTTTAGATTAAACTTATTTGTGCTCTTAAAAAATAAAGAAGAATCGGGAGCTCTATTTTTATTAGAAAATTTAGAGAACTCAATTATTTTAATTTCTGATTTAAGTGTGAAATGGATACTCGTCTTCCTCAAACACATTCCTGCCTTTTTTTTTTAGTCAGAACGCCCTTCTTTTTTGGATAGATGCTCAAACATACATTCTTCTATTTTTAATAGACATTCTTCTACGTTTAATAGACGCTCCTCTTTTAGATGGATGCACGTCTTGGAATAAAACTCATCCATTTATGCTTGTAACATACTAGTGCTTTATTTTGCATTATCCTGGCTTTAATATCATAAATTCCATATAGGTTATTTATAAATCAGTGTATGGTTATTAAAAAATTTTCGATCAAAAAACTAAATTTAAAGAGGTTTTATACTTTTAATGTGTTCATTAGAAATGTAACGTATAAGTGCTATTATTTTTTAATTATTTAGTAAATATTTTTCTTTTAAAGTACATATGAATATATTCTTTTATGAACGCAAAATGTTGCAATCTTTATAAATTCTCGGAAAATAACCTGCACAGCTTCGTTCTATATCGATGTGCATTCGGATTTTTCAAGAACTTTGTGTGACACTAATAATCGATACACAAATAGCCTGTACAATTACAAAAAATTAAATTTATACCTCTTTAAAAATTTATGCTTTTTTTTATTCATGATAAAACTTGTATTAGACATAATGGCACACTAAATTGTTTAATTAAAGTACGTACGTACATACGTATCAAAACTCTATTTAAACAAAAAACAATCGTTTATCTGGAATGGTTTGGTAAGATTGCATATGTAGTATTGCATTAATTTTGCATTACCTAAATGTTAATTCTTATGTACAAACAAAATATTTGTAAGCCGGAACTTATTAAATCCGCTGAAATGTACGCATGTCTGAAAATTAGCACAATAAAAAAACGCGGTCAAATAATGATTGATTAAATAGGTACAATCACGACAAAAAAAATATTAAGTAGGCATTTCACTATTGTAGACATATGCTAACTCAGTTCTGCGTTTTTTTTTAGACTTTCTTGCATGTATTAGCATTAGGAATTTAGGCATGCTATTTTAGATGCCTTAAGCGGCTGTTACAAATAGAGATCTACTCAGATATAACATAAACGTATGTGGAAATAAACTAAACTCATAAAAATTTAATAGTTAAATCTGCAATATATGCACTTTTCAATTATATAATAAACGAACAATAGGCATTCGCCAAAAAGTGGTACTAAATTTTAATTTTTAGGAATTATGCTGTCCTCTTATACGTATATATGAACATTTTTTATAATAACTTAGTACTTTATTTTTAATATTATTAATCAGATAATTACAAAAAAAATTTTAACAAATGGGTGTCGACAAGCGAAAACAGGGAATTGTGAGTTTTCTGAAATTAATTTTACAGATCAAACCCCGAAAAATGTGATCGGCACATGATTTAACCACACCACATATCATAACTGATAATAATATAAATAATTTCAAATAAAATTTATTGTTATATAACTTTATTTTTTTACAATTTTAATTTTTTTGAACTTTCACTTTTCTCAATTTCTTCTGATAGTTTTTTACCAGCTTTTTTTTATTTTGCACGGGTTCCTTTCAAACGTCCAACTCTCTCAATAACACTATCCGATGGTTTTGGACAAAGTTTATCACGAAAAGTAATCGGACAGTATGGGCCAATTTTGCTCCACAAGTCTACTTGTTTTTCTGCTGGGAGTCCTTTTCGTGGAAGCACTAGAGGGTTTAGACGATTTACATCAACACCTTGCTTAATTAACTGGAACTCGTCCCAAGGATCTGTAACCTTTACTTTGGCTTTTATTATACCAGACCTTTCACAACTAAATTGAAAAAGATGATATTTCTGAATTGCAGGAGGCTTCCGATAGAATTTACTAAGTGCAGTCGTCCAATCTCGAAATAGTTCTGTATCATCTTCTAAATTTACAGAAATGTTGTTATGTGAACTTCTTTCTATTACTTCGGCAAATTGGTCAATACACCAAATCTCTGATCTAGAATATTCTCTTTTTGTATCGCCAAACCCATGATCAACAGAGTTTCTAGTATGACCCTTAATTTGAAAACAATACTCAATTTCTTGAAATATTTGAGTATCACAAGCCCAAAGAAAATACCAAAGAAGGCACGAATTTTTATTTTGCCCTCCACAATTATCCGCCCATAATCAGATTTTCTTGGCTTTACCTGCTATAGAAGTAAGAAATAAATTTACCATTGAGGTAACTTCATTTGCTCCTTTTGAAGCTTTACCTTCAGTATAAATCATATGCCAATGCTTGCCGATTCCTTCATCAACTAAACTAAACTGATATACTTTCAATAATGATAAGTAATACCATCTTTCAGGTTGCTGAGGATCATGGGGTAATTCTACATTTTGAGCAAAATCGAAAGAAAAGACACGAAACAAAGATTGGTCATAATCTTTTGCTGTTTTTACATCATCTTGATAGATCTCTCTCATTTTTCGGTAGTCCGATATATGGTTTGCTAGCTTTTCATCAAGATCCTCATTTACATAATTAACATTTTCATTTAATGCACGTTTAAGCAAAGTGCATTCGTCACCGCTTCAGCTCTCTTCACCGACGCTCCTTTCGTAGACACGCCACTTCACCGAAATTGTCTCACTGACATGTTTAATTCATAGACATTTAATTCACCGACAATCAAATCCCCGACATGCTCATTTTACCGACATGTTTGTTTTGT
>CAJVPY010005729.1:0-11171 GCA_910591965.1 Dentiscutata erythropus
AAATTACCGAACATGCAGGTGAATACACGTGTGGGACGTGGACCACTCTGTTAGGTTTACCTCGTGGATAGATTAGCTTCATTGGGGTTAGTAAGTCCTAAGGTGGGTGCAAAATCAGATTAGGCAATAGTGAACTATCTGTATATAATAAGCTACATCTCAGGTTAGATAGTATCTATTGGTTTGGAACTAGGTTATGGTTAGAGGGTTTAAATGGATACTCTCTAGTTAGGTACAGGTACGGCAGATAGTATAGAACCTTCGGGCAGACTACTTAAATAGGTACTTAAAAGGTACACATGTGGCTTGATGTATCCTTACTGTAATTGAAAAACAAAACTATCTAATAAAACATTTCCCAGCCAAAGAGGTTACCTTAATACCAAAAAAAAAAAAAAAAGTAAAAAAAAGCAATAATAAAAATAAATAATCAAATATAAATTCTTTCTGATAATTACTTATATTAATATAAAAAAAACAGTAAAATATAATAGTAAAGATAAATTTAAAACTAAAAAAACTACAAAATAGTAACTATCAGAAAATTTTTTAAACTAATAACTATCGATTGCTATTTAAGGCTATTAATCAATTAGTAACACCCTATCAATAGTAATTGATATAAATAAAAATTGATAGTTATTATATTTATCAATAGAAATCGATATAATAAAAATCGATAGTTATTATATCTATTGATAGAAATCGATATATAAAAATTGATAGTTATCAAGCCTATTGATAAAAATTGATAATAGTTATCAATAGTTATCAATAAATAATTTATTGATAATAATTCTTTCTGACGATCACTTAGACCAAATTTTCTAATGAAAAAAAAAACCTATTTTCAATACTGGAGAGTAGTAACCTGTAGTGAAGTGAATCAACAGGGCAGTTTTTATAAAGGTCAACCTTTTCTAAGTTCAGAGACTCCTTTATATATTCGACATGCAAGCCAAAAGCATCTGTATACAAGATAACTGGCAGATAATAGTGCCTTTGTATATGAAATTTTGGTGGTTAGATGGAGGTGATACAGTTCAAGCCTTCTATCGACAAAGCTATTAGTTGTAAAACAACTGGGGAACAGTAAAGAACAGGTTTCTTTTAAGCTGCACTCTTTCTTTTTAGCCAAGTGGTGCCTACTATCTTTTTTCTGCTTCTCTGCCTTTCTTTCAAAATTTTTCGACAAAAAGTAGGGATTTGGCTTACCCTCTCCAAAAGATCAGCATTGTTTACTTTCTAAATTTGGACAACCTAATGAATTACAACCATGTGTTTTATGGATACGGCGCATTAGGATCAGGCCTCTGGCATGAAACCCCTAATAATAGTAGCAAGTGGCTTGAGATGTAGGTCTATGGATGGCGGCAGCACCTGGCTCAAGATATAAATTAGGATGGGCACAATATAATTACTCGGAGTCGGTGAAAAGCTCAGAAAGAAAAATCAAACATTAAAGCAAAGCTTTATAACAGAGATATACAAATGTTGCATTTGTTATATAATTTTTATATTTACCTGGCACGAGTTATAATAGTGTATTTTGTATTTTTTTTCTTTTTTAGATACATCCACCAGGACTATTCTATTCTTTTTTTCTGCTTTTTTTATCTCTTTCCTATTATGTTAGAATTCTGTTTAGGATTTATTTTTTTAGTTACATTTTTTTTCTTTTCTTTTTTCTGTTTTTCTCTTTCTTTTCCTAGATATAGTCTTTTTTTTCATAAATGTGACATATTTTTTGTTTTTTATAGAAAAGTAAAAGATCAACTATTCTGCCTGGATCTAGGTGAAAAAAGTTTTAAAGAAGGAATAGGTAGTCTTGATGGGCCAGTAGAAACCTTCCAGTGAAGTTCTATTTTTCTTCAAGTGCAGAAGTAAATATTACGGAAGAGAATTCTGTCTATAGCAGATCACATATGGGTAATTTGGACTTTGGTTACAAAGAGTCGGGTGAGCTAATACTTGTAATTTAGGCATCATTTAAACTTGTCTTTTAGAGTCTTGTTTTTCGAAAATTTGCAATATTTCTCAGTATAATATTCCAAGCCTAATAAAGTAGAGGCAAGATTGCTGAATTGTTTCAAAAAAAAAAAAATTAAAATCAATAGAGATATTTGCCAATAGCAAACACTACTATCGATTGTTATTAATTAAATTTAACTAATAATAATCAATTAGTTGTTAGTAATCATCACTTATTAGCTTAAAAAATTTTCTGATGTCTATTATTTAGAAATAGTTCTTATATACTATTTGCTAATAGATTTAGAGTTTATTATTTACTATGAAAATAGCATTTATTATTTAGAAGTAGTTTTTATATACTACTTGCTAACAAGTTTAGAGTTTATTATATATCAAAAAAAAGCCTAGTAATGCATTTAGATCTACTTGTTTTATACTTTGTAGAAAAAATATATCTTCTTTTAGTTATATAATAGTACAAGAATTATATATCTTATTATTGCCTACTTGTGTTTTAACAAAATTTTTTTAAAAAAATAGACAAAACAGCTTACTTTTATCAAATAATTAGTTTTTCAAATTTAAAAAACTTAGTAAATAGCAACTACATGTTTTGTTTAATAACAAATATAATACTACTTCACAAAACAAATCACCAGATAATAAGATATTCAAAGTTAGTTATATAGCCAAAATAAGAAGTTATATATTAATACATAGCTTTATAATAAAAATATACAATAGGTTGCAATTGTTATATAATTTTTATTAGTCTAGCATAAGTTATAATAATGTATTTTTTTTATTTTTTTATTTTGTTATTTTTTTCTTGTATTTGTTTTTGTTAAATTTATATTTAATATAGCTATTTCTTTATAAAAATAACATCTATCTAAATAGGCTAACAAAGTCTTCTAGCTTTCTTGAAAGGTAGTATAACAAGTCATAGCTAGGCATGTAATATGTAGCTAGATAATATTGTTCTTGCAATTCTCAAACTACTTTTATCTTTTTTATAATATCTCATTATTGTTAAATAAAGTTTTGCATTTGAACTTTGAGAAGACTATCAAAGAGCTAAAAAAAAAATAATAAAAAAATAATGAAAAAAAATAAAAAAAGCTATGAAAAAGAAAAGAACAAAAAAAAAATAACAAGTTGCAACTAAAATAAAAAAGGTGAATATTTGGTAATACTTAAATGTAGAAGATAATTGGTTTAAACACAAACACAAAAGACAAATTTATAATAAAATTTGAGTTGGATTGTTAAAACTAAACTAAAAATATTCAAAAGTTGGATTGAATCACAGATGACACAAGAAGTTTCAAGCCCTGCCGTCGTCGCCAAAATATAATTAAATAAAGATACTATACTTTTAAAGCTATATATTTTAAAAAGTTATTAAAATAAAGCCATTAAGTTGTAGTAAATTGATTTAACTACAAAATAGTGGCTTTCTTTTTTTTCAATATCATTTTTAGATTAAAAGTTATTAGTCTTTAAAATTTGTTAGTCTTTAAGTATCGCGCACTGTACAAATTGCTTATATAGCAATTCATTTTAATGATGTAATAATAATCAAATTAATTGGTATGCCAAGAAAGGTAGCAAAATAAAAAATGAACACAAAATAGAATTTATTCTAGAATTAATAATTATTTACATTCAACCTAATAATATATAGTATATATATGCATTAATTCATGGAATATTTCGTATCAAAAACTATTTTAATCGAAAGATTTGACTGATAAAGAATCGTGGCGAAAAGATATATATACATACGTAAGTACGTAAGTGAGTACAAAGAATTCAACTTATAAAGAAACGACGTTTGGGGATTTCATTTTAGTAATTAAAGTTTTCCGAAGAATTTTTCAGGAGTAAAACGATTAAATAATTTACGAAAATGGGTTATAAGTAAACATTTAGGATAAGAGACGGTAGAAATAATAACAGATAATGATAAAGAGTATATACCAATAAATAATTTTCCTGTGCGTGTAGCCACACGATGTCTGGTGGAATAACTATAATTATTAATCGGACTTAAGAGAATGCGGAAATACGTATAGAATTAAAAATTGAAAAAAATTCATTAGTAATTAAATGAATACATTTAATTCCTGATATAGAAAAGAAGAATCGTATGATAGTTATACGTACGTAAGCTTTGAAATTTCTTACAACCTCCGAAAAGTTCCGAATAGAGAAAAAGAAAGAATGCATGTAAAATGCTAAGATACAGAGATAATAAATACTAACGCTAAGAAAACGCCAATCAATATATATATAATTACCTGATCAACAATTTTTCGGACTAACGAATCCTAACAAAATATTTTACGTATACAAAGTTTCTTTAAGTTCATCTAAATGAAGACATAATATACTACGTAAAGATATGAAGATGGTATTTTCGCTCCGATGAATATGAGTCATATAGGTACATACTTTCTTGTGGCTGTGATAAGAATACATAATTACATGATGTAATCTTTCTAATCTACCGGAATTGACGAAGTGACACCTTATTTGGGTTTGAAGGTCTAAAAAAATTGCACACGCGAAACAAAACATGAGATCATTTCTAAAGAAGTAAATTATTGGAACAGACTTAACTTTTTATTATAACTTAATAAGGTGACTCATTATGCGTTTCACAATAATGCATCTCTATTTATATTACAGTATTAATGCTAATCAAGCATCAACGCGTTTTAGTATTATAAATAACATAAGCTAACATAAATGAGTTGGATGTAAAACAAACAAAAAAAAGAAAGAGAAGGAACAATATCAAATATGTAATAAATGAAAATTTCTTTTATTACTAACAAAATTTTATTGGTCTTTCAAACACCAATCGCAAAAAATACATGCAATGACACGGAAAAAAAGAGACAAAGGAGAAAATCAATGTTTTTATGTAAATAAATGGATGAATAACAAAAGCACAATCATATCAATGATTTTTTTTTCATTCTTCATTTCTTGCATTTACGTATTATTAATTTTCAGGAGAAAGGATTGTAAAAAAAGACACGAATCTTACTAACACAATCAATCAGTCGAACAAATAAAGAAATTGTAATCAAACAAACTCCATTCATTAACGTAAATTAATCGAATGGCGTAACCAAAATTAACGACAAAATTTTACTGGACTTACCCCAAGTGTTGAAGTGATATCTGATGCATCAATCGTAGGGGATAGCTTTTATCTTTAAATTAAGATATCTCGAAATTTTGCTTATGAAATCATTCATATATAAAAAGTGTTCCTTACGAATTTTTTTAATTTATAATCAATTCTAACCATGACACGAAATGTTGTATTTTAAAAAGTACACATGTATATAATTTTTATGGAAGCCAATGAAAAACTCGGGGGGAAATTAGTAAATGCTTAAATGCGTACAAAACTTGACTACCATGTTAGTTTTGTTAGTTTACTATAAAATTTTAATCTAGTACACATATAGAACGCATATATTACAGTATTATTGAATGATTAATCGAATGAATGCTAGTAGCTAACTGTCACTTTAACTATCATTTCAACTATCATTTTTTTTACAGCATTATTTTCAATTATCATTTCAACTGTTATTTGCTAAAGACGCGTAAAAATATTTTAAATATGTACATATGTGACGTGTAGTCATTTAAAGTTTGCATGAAATTAAATATATATGATTAAAATATAAGATTAAATATATGATACGTAATATTCGGAACTCAATCATATTCTCTAACTCGAGAGATTGTCAAAGTTGAATATGTAACATAACATGTGAACACGTGCACATGATATGGTTGATATTCTTTCCGTCGATTCTTGGCAATTTGGCAATTGTATTTGTCATTAAGTTTGTGTGAAGTATTTTTGTTAGGTTTTCTTTTTTTTTCACAGGTGAAGTAAGCAATTTTCTATTCATGCATATTTATATTAATTATTTAATTTAAAAGACCGAAAGTATTACACTAAAAAACCAAGTATCACAATATATATATATACAGCATATTTATATATTTATATGAAATACTAAATGAAAAATACTAAAATATGAAATGCAAATGCAGTACTACAAAACAATGTGAGTTGGATATCACGATGCATGTTGAACCATCAGCCAACATTTACAGTAGGCATTTATTTGATAGCTAATTAACGTATCATTTTAAAATACGTTCGAAAAGACTAGTGGTAGACGTTGGTAGGAGTGCAGATGAGATAGTAGACTAGTAAGAAAACGCGAAGTTACAGTAATTGCAGATAATTGTTTATTGCATATCCTAAATAAATAGTGTGGTGACTGCCAAACTATTGATTATTGATCTTGTGGCGGTTAATATTGCCGAAGAAGTGAGTTGGTAGTACCTAAATTTTGAAGATATTTATTTGTATATAATTTTGTTTTTATCGCATCACAATATTATCTTTATATGCATCTATAATATTATATGCATCCAAATTTATTCATTTATTTATTTATTAATTATTATTATCATTATATAATTATTATTATTACTATTATTATTATTATTATTTTTGGTGACAGATAGCGAACAATGAGAGAATATGAACCGGGGATTCGCACAATAATAAAAATTTACATTATCACATCCAGTGATATATTAAGATAAACAAATATATATATTAAAATTGAGAATATAATACGGATTTAAGAGGTAAAATTGGTAGATAGGATGCGAATCTATTTAAAAATGGTATTTGTACAGTAATGATGAACCATCTACCTGCTAAGTACGTATAATACATACAGTACATACAGTATGTACAGTATGTACAGTACGTACGTACGTAAGTTGAAAATTTTATACGTAATAATAAAGGAAAAGTGCGAAAGGACCTTATTACAGTACGATGTGCAACCTAAGAATAAAAAGAAAGAACATTTGGAAAGTGTATTTGAAACATAAATTCTAAAATCGCACTAGGTCGATAACTTTTTACGCACGATCGCACGAACCTCTAAAATCCGAATCGACGAATAAGTTGATCACATAATTAATATGGTAAGATGGGTATCAAAAATGGTGTTTTAGGAATATATAGTGGGAAAAAATTACAAGAAACGCCAAAGAGCAACAATGCATTACCGTTATATGTTTCATCTATTGTATTACATCAGCTTTATTCGTTAAAAGTCATGATAAAAATTTTTAGCACTTTGTAAGATTCTAACAAAGGATTTAAATGATTTAAATGCAATTGACATATTTTTATCAAAGAAACGCGAGATTTTTAACGTGTTTTTCTTTTTTTCGACCGATTTAAAAAAAGTAAGTGGACGCGTTTTTCTGGTATTATATACTGTATGTAATTCAGATCTCTACATTTAATCCAATTTCACCAAAATCTCACCATCAATCTCATCAACCAATACAGTAATTACAAAATCATTGACATAAAAGGATATGCACTATGTACATCACGAGATCTTTTAGCGTCATGACCATTTTGAGTTTAGTTTTCTTCTCCGCTTGAACATCATGAGTCATGCCGCTTATCTGCTCGGACAGTGCCGTATCTACTTATATATACATGCATGAATGCATGCATAAGATACCTTTTTGGTTTGCATCAAATTTTTAGCTTATGTAGTGTTACTTGCATTTTTTTTTTTTTTGTTACGCGCCAAAGTTAGGTTTTTTTTTCTTTGAAAAAAGGAATACAAGTTTAGGAATTTTTTAGCGTTAGATCCTTGGTTGTACTCCGTTCCGAACACCGTTATTGTACAGTAACATGTGACTTGTAAGATTCAATTACGTTACGTACGTACGTACTTATGCCTACGGATGCAGATGCTGCAGCCCAAAAGATGGATAAGTTTTTTTCTCCAAAGAATTACCAGAAATATACATATATATATAAAACCAATTCTTTCCATATTCAAAAGTTTTCGCCAATATATCATTTATTTGATTAACCTTACAGCGCAGTGGAGGGAAACCCGGTGTTGACAACGATTGAAATGAAAATCCTGGCTAAAAGTTGGTTTGCGAAGCATTTGCTAAACATTTGCTAAGTATTACAACATATATACATATATATAATACTTAATGTTAAAAATTTGTTAAAAAATGATTTTTATATATCTTCAAAGTCAAAAAAAAATATATATTTTTTGAACCGTAAACAATGAAAATATAATTGTTATATTGTTACCATCAAAAAATAATCGACATTATAAATTTCAAATTTCCGGTATTCTCTTTCCGGTATAATCTTTCCGCGTGATTTCTCATTTCAGGATTGTTCAACCGTAGATTATTAAAAAAACAAAACTTTATTACATAGACCGGCAAATAGTTTACTCGGATAGGTTGAAAAAAAAATTTTTTTTTTTTTTATAATAAGGTTAATAATCATTGCGCCGAGAGTGTGGATCACTTTATGGTACTAAAGTGGTGCTGATTGGCGTAGAGTTGATTATGCCGATTTTGAAATCATTCATTAGAAAATACCGATTACGTATATATTCAAAATAGAGGGGATTTTGTGTTCCGTTTCAAGATAATTTTATCAAATTTATTTTTTTTTTCAGAATTGAAATATTTTCAATCTTTTTGATGATTTGATACAAATACAAAATGTTTACTAAATGTTGATACAAATATGCAAATTTATGATAAATGTTTTTTTTACAGTATTTGTTTATTTATTTTGTAATATTTTATGGTATCCCATTGTTTCTTTGGAAGGATATTTCTTGGGGATGAACGGAAAGAATTTCTTGTTTTTTGTTTATTAAAGACTGCGCTTTGTATATCGATATACAGATATACAGATATACATGTTGTGTTATTTATTATCTTTGTCGTGCTTGAGATAAGATAATTAAGAATATTTATTTCGGTAATTTCTATAGTAAATTTAATGTAGACTCGGTTTAAAGAAATTACGGATAGTAACGAATTAGTGTACATGATTATGATATGAATTCTATAAGGAGAAATCATTGAATGCATCCTGACGTATTACTGATTGTTTAATGATAAATACTATTATTCAACGAATCAAATCATTTTTCCAGAGTGAATTTTTAACTGACTTGTTTATGATCTTGTTTTAAGATTTTTAGTATATACAGAACTGTTTAAATATTTATTAATTATTAATGGGTTGGCATTATTTAAAAACAGTCCTGCTTTTTGCTTTTGTGTACGTAAAAAATCAAAACTTGACACAATGTCACGGAAGATAAATGATGCGTACTTCTGTACTTGAAAAAAATTTATTCTCTTTTATCCTATTTCCTTTTTATTATTTATTATTTCTTTATTTTTTTATCTACATAGATATGTAAATACTTATTATATCTATATAGCATTTAACATTTATGGAAATCTGTACGTCACTTTATACTTTTTTTTATATGCTATATGCTTGCATAAGTAATGCGACTGCTCTTGTTCGTACAAGAAATTCCTTGTTTTACCGTGATAGACGTTTTAGGTTAATGAAGGTGTGATAAATGAAGTCGGCGAAATTTTAATGGGATGGATTTTTTTACAAATTAGTCATTCGTCTTTCTTTTCGACTATTCTATTTTTCTTCTATATCTAAAACATACAATTATTTCCTGTTATATTTTCAATTATAATAAAATTGTGATTTTTAAAAATCTAGAAAATCCGTGAGTTCCATGAATTCCATAAACGCACAGTAAATCACAATATATTCTAATACTATATCGGTCATTAGAAGTTACATTAACGTCATTACAAATAAAAAAAATCTTTTGTACACAGTATATCGATATTAAAAAATACGTATATTTATTATTTTTAAAAAAGGGTCCTCAGCTTTCTTGTGTTAGGGTCATTTGCATGTCATTGCATATGCTCATCATTCTGCTGTGCGTATTTATAGTTGTAATAGTTCAATTTTCGGTAGTAAATGAAACATTTCAAGAACCACTAAAACGCATTTATTTATAGATTTATATAACACTAAAGTCCTAACCTTTTTTCCATTTCACAAAATTTTTTTTTTATTCTTATCTTTTTGCTCTACTTAATTGACAATAACTCGATAGCTCGCGCTTTCTTCTTTTCATATTTTATTCTAAACTTGTAACTTTTATTGTGTACTTTTCTAGATATTTCACTTTAATTTTTTTTTTTTCCTTCTTATTCGTACTATATTACATATATAGATATATAGATATATATATATATTCTTCCTTTGTTCCAACATTTGTTCTTTACTGAAGGCTCCTCAAAATTTATTTAAAGGGAGAAAATAGAAAAAAAGGAACCTGAATAACTTGAATATATCACACATGGCTTCTTCAGATCACTCTTCTGACCTCGAATTTTCCAACGGTTTGGCTAATAGTAAAAATGTATGTTATTATATCAGATATCAAATGATCAACTTATTTTGAACTAATAATTAGTGATTGATTCGTTTTAACCTTGTTTGTTTCTTAGGGCATTGAAAGTAGTAGTAATATTATTCAAAAAATGATTGATGACCAGTTTAAAGTACGTTTGAAATTAAAACCTCCTTTATCAAAGAAACAACTATATACGTTTATGATATCACTCTATCAGCTGTTTTCGTCTTTCTAAGGCAATCCTTTTCTTTTTTCGTTGATAATATTATAGGCCAGAGATGAGAAAATCACCCAACTTCAAAACCAGGTTGAACGACTCCAAAAAGAAAACCAAAAATTACTAGCGCAAGTGGTATGCTTTATTTGTTTATCAAAATCCTTAACTTTGGGAATTTTTCGGAATTATCTTGAGTCCTATTCTTAATCTATATTTTAATATATTTGTTTTTTTGACCTCGCTTTTGTGAAAAAAAAAAAAGAGTATGTCACCTGACCAGCTCATAAATAACCGGAGTTTTGACCATAGACAAAAAGCTCAAGAACTTAAAAATGCTATAACTAAAGTAGTAGACGATGTGCTTTTAAATCAAGATGTTAGTATCCCTTCATTTATATAATTACTGTTTATATACAAAATCAATAGATGACATCATTAATTCTATTTCTTCATTTAATGACTTAGCATTCAACTCGTCAACATGTATTTAATAACTATAATAACAGCAAATGGAACTCCGCTTCAACTCCCACTACTTCTCATACTGAAGGTATATCTACCTTTCACTTTTTTTATTTATTCTATTTTTTTTATTTATTCTATTT
>CAJVPY010005730.1:0-11170 GCA_910591965.1 Dentiscutata erythropus
AAAAATATATGAGCCACAATCAGAAATAAACAAGACTTGGTATACAAGTTTAGAGAATGATATCTCAGAGCCAGAATAGTATAACATGCTTAAGAAGCTTAAGAATAACACAGCATCTGAAATATCAGGAATTGGTTATGTATTGATCAAACAAGCAAATTAGTTAACGCATGATTTCTTTAGGAAATTTGGTTCTTTATGTTTAAAATCTGGTAAAATCCTGACTAAATAGAAGTGCAGCCAGATTTACCCTAACCAAAGTTGACTGAATGGGATTGTATTCTAAACTCTCTAAGACCGATTGCACTTTTAGAAACTTTTCGCAAATGTGTAACAAAAATTCTGGCAACACGTCTTTCAGAAATTATAACAAAAAACACAATCCTTAAAGGACCAAATTTCACAGGCTTACCCAGAGATACGACATCTAAGGCAATATACATACTTAGCAGTATTGCAAAGGACACAAAAGAACAAGACAAAGAACTATAGCTTTTGTTTCAGGACATGCAAAAAGCATTTGACTCGGTTCTGCTCCAAAAGCTTAAATTAGCAATAGAAAGAATTCGAATTTCAAGCACTTCAATAGATTTTCTTATTAACTTGTTTAAAGAAATAAAGACTAAAATTTTAACAGCAGTGGGCCCTACAGAGAACATCATAGCCTCAGATAGTATTGAGCAAGGAGAAGTACTATCTCCATTAATATGGCATATATTTTATAATCCATTGATATATAGAGTTCAAAGCAATACAAAACTGGGGTATACAGTTCTTTTAAAAGAGCCACTTAAACTAAGTCAAAACACTTTTAAAAAAACAAGATATCGACAAGCAGCTCTAGCTTATGCAGACAACACAACTTGGGTAGCCAATAATAAATCGCAACTAGAGGAAATACCCAAAATTGTAAAAGAGTTCTATGCAATAAATATCAAAACAATAAAAAACAAGAAGCTCATGCTAAGCCAACTGATTTACTTGAACAATATGTACTTGATCCCAAAGCTATGTTATATGCTACAAGTATTTAATCTCTCTAAAAGTGCTTTAGATTCAATACATCAATCTATAATTAGAGTAATAAAGAACAAGACCAATTTATCTTATACAACAAGCAACTTCTTATTGGCATATAGAAATTTAGGAAATTGCAAATTTCTTTAACAAGAGCTTTTAACACAGCAAATTACAGATCTTCAACGTAGATTAAATAGCTCAGATTAAGATGGCCAATTAGCAAAAATTCGAATTAAGCAAGGCTTGTTGATAGCAAACATTATTAGTAGAAGCTAGACTTTTGAAGCTGACCAAACGTTGACTTCGATCTGAAAAAATAATACAACATACTCAATTTTGCACAAGGCAAAGGACTTTAATATAAGCATTCAACCTGTTATTAATCAATGGCATTTTTAAGGAACTGGCCCACAAATCAAAGAAGTCATAGATGCAGCTCTCTTCATAAAGTCACATAAGAATTTAAAAGATTTAAGTATTATATACCGGGATCAACTATTAGACAAAGAGGGGAAAAAACTTCTAACATGATAACAACTCAAGATAGCAAAAGGCAAAGCCAGAGTGGAACAAAAAGCTAAGTGGTTTTCAGTTATAGAAGACATTCTACTAGAGAACTCTGGAAGCAGAAAGATCAAAGAAATATATCAAATGCCAGGGCCAAACAATCTTGTGCCAGTAATACCAATAGTGCCAATCTTATCAGATAACAGGAAAAGAGAATGAATCTTGTTAAACAAAGAAAATGAGGATTTAGAGATAAGAAAGGTTATAAAAAAAGGCAAAAGCAAAATCTTTACAGAACACTAGTCAACAAAAGAAAATAGCTTAACGACAGGTTATGTAAAAGTAGAGCAGATTACTGAAATATCATTATCTGAGCAAAATAGAAAATATAGTTGGATTAATCAAAACAACATATTTACAGTAATCTCAAAGCCGCTCCAAAAGATGAATCAAAAACAGATCCCCAAATACAAAGATATTTTGTCTAGAAAAACCAGCAGGTGTAAGAAATTAAAACCCAATAATGAAGAAAGGGTACTATGTGGATTACAGAATATGAAACTATTAGATAAGCAACTGATTTTAGATCAGAATTTCAATATAGATTTGGCAAGTAATTTAGAAAGTAGTTTAGATTCTAGCATTAGTAGTAATAGAAATAATTTTTGGGTATACACAGATGGGTCATTAATTCATAAGATAGATAGTTGTAGTATGGGTATTGGATAGGTACAGATAGATAAGAAACAAAAAAGGTTATTATAGGAGGGTTCTGCAAAATTAGAGAATTGGCCTTCATCTACAAAACCTGAACTTATTGCAATTTGGCTAGCTCTTTTCACTATTCCAACAAGCGGTAATATTTGGATCTTTTCAGACAGTACAGCAGCGATTGCTAGTATAGAGAAAATCAAGAATGAATGGAGATTCAACAAAATCTTCAAAGAAAAGAACTGAGACATTTTAATCAAAATAGCAGATCTTATTAAAACAAAAAGGATTAATTTATAGCTTAAAAAGATTAAAGGTCATAGCAACAACAAGTGGAATGATAAAGCAGATGCATTAGCAAAAAAAGCCATATCATTATCACACTCAACAAATATTCATTTGGACCTAAAAACAATAATTTCTTTTTTGCTATTTTGGGGTAATCATAAGATTAAAAAGTCAACCAGACCTACTTTTAAAAAGATCTTTGAAATTTAGAATGGTACAAACTGGTAATTAACAGAATCAATCAGAGTTATAGAACCTGAAACAAATAACCCCAAATTAGATTGGTACACATATTAGAAAAGGATTAAAAAATTAAAAAAGGATAAATTGTAACTCGCTACAAAAAAGTAAAAAACTTGCAACATAGTTAAAATGCCTTTCAGAAAACTTATCAGTGCTCAGAACTTTGGTGACAAGAAGACCAAACATCTATACAAGCAGCAATTGTATAGTATGCAATAACAGCATTGCAGAAACCCAGAATTATTTGGCAGAATGTTCTTATTACAAGACAATATAGCAATATATTGAAAACTCAGCAATCGATCTAGTATGGTCCAAATTCATGAAAGAAGGAAAATATCTTTGCTCAAAAAGACTTCTTTATGAAATTTTAATCGGGATTACAGAAGTAGATAAGATTGAAAAAAGAAAATTGTGAATTAAGAGTTTATCTACTATCGACTCGTTTAACAAAATCAAGAATCTCTTAAATTCGACAAAAACAACTGCAGATTCGATAGAACTCGCCACGCATATGATCTGGAATGGTTTTTATGACTTTGTATAGAAAGACAGATGTATTAAGGTCAACGAATAGGAAAAAGAACAAAACATAAAGGAGAAAATTGACCAATAAAGAAAATAACATATCGTCCAATACTAAAAAGAAAAAGAACAAAAATAGAGTTAAAGAAAAGAAAGTATCAGTAAAGAAAAAGGAGACAAGAAAAACATGGGACAATACTATTTTGAGTTAGATACAAAAGGGTGTAAATCTCTTTTGAACAAGTTCTTAAAAAAAAGCACTTTTTCTAGCTTATCCGTAAGCTAGTGCAATGGGTTGCACCTAGGTACTTTTATAGACAACCGGGTGAAGTCAGGCTTTTATTTAGTCTTAGAAATAAATGTATATAAATTGAATGTACTAAAAACTAAGAGGACAAGTCATAGCAAGATCTGTCAAAGAATAAAAAATATATATATATATAAAAAAAATTTTAAATTTTAAATTTATTATATAAATCTATTTTAAGTTTTTAAATAAATTTTTTTAGTATTAAAGTTTGTTTTTAGATTTACTTATAGTTATATATTACAATTATAATAAAAGTACAACTATCTATATATATACTTTTACTGCCTAATTTAAATAGTCTGTATTAAGTTATTTTATTTAAATTCTATACTAGATACAGTCAGACCTCTCTAAGTGTACGGATTATATAAACTCTCTCTAAATGCACAGTATAGTCCGGTTCTAGCTTATAAGAGTTCCATATATTTTGCTCTTTAGGGGGCATCCATATATAATGTTATGTACCTCTACATAGTAGCTCTTAACCCCCTTAGACTATATAAAAAAAATTTAAAAATCCTTATAATTGAATTTTTTAATTTTTTGCAATACATTGCACTTCCTAAAAAAATTAGGGTTAGTGTTAGAGTTAGTATTAGGGTTAGTGTTAGGGTTAGTATTAGGGTTAGGGTTAGAATTAGGGTTAAGTAAAATTGCGAGAGAAGTATTTTTACTTAGTTATATGACAGGGGTTACCTTAGTAAAATTTTGAGATATAGCAAATTTTAGATAAAGTTACAATTAGTTAGGGTTAGAGTTTAAGAGTTAGGGTTAGGGTTTAGGGTTTGGGTTAGGTAAATTGTGTAACAATCATTTTTTGTTAGTCACATGACAGGGTTACCCTAGTAAAATTTTGAGATATAGCTAGGGTGCAATATATTGCAGGTGCAATAAAAAATAAAATCTTATATAATTTTACAAAAACTTGAATATATTAAGACTTAGTGATCCAATTCGGGTGATTTTGGTACTATTCGAATCCTCTCCTCGAGAGGATTCGAATGGTACTAAAATTATTTCATTTGGATCACTAGATCACCTTTTATTAACAAATACTATTGATTTTATAGTTATTTTATAAGAAAATATAATAACCAATAGTATTTTGTTAATAAAACATGATCCAGTGATCTGAATCAAATAATTTTGGTACTATTTGAATCCTCTCCTCAAGATGATTTGAATGGTATCAAATCATCCAATTTGGACTACTAGATCAAATTTTAGACAAATTTTTATAAAAAAATTGCGTTATATTTTGGGGGACTCCTTTAAATATTAGAAAATTGTTATATTTTGGGGGACCCCCTCCCCCCCTCAAGAATAATGTTATTTATAGATGCCTTCTTATAAATGCACATCCTCTTTAAGTATACACTTTCTAATTTTTCTCTTATGATTCTAAAGAGGTGCATTTAGAGAGATCTGACTATACTTGTATTTGCAACCTAACTATAAAATTATTTATTTAATAGAATAAATGCATATCTCGCACTCTGTGATATGCTTATATATCGCACTTAAATATGATTAGCTAATTTTGCAGATTGTTATTTTGTAAAAAAAACAATTTATTATTATTTTTTTTTAGATTAAAGAAAACTTATAGAAAAATCAAGAAAAACGTTACAATTTTTGTACTTATATACAAAATTTGATGCTAAACAAGTTTACTTAGAAACTTTAAAAAGGTTAGCATAATAAAATTGTATTTTTTCATATTTTTTGCATATTTTTTACATTTTCTCTAGATTTTATTATTTCAATATTTTTTTTGTTTCTAATTAAACTTGTTCAGCATCAAATTATGCATATAATTGCAAAAAATTTTAACTATTTTCTTAATTTTTTATAAATTAGTTTTAATCTAAAGAAAATTAATCAAAATTTGTTTATTTTTTTATAAATAATGATCTGCAAAATTAGCTAATCATATTAAGGTGCAATATATAACTTTAATGCAGGGGTGCAAAGCATATTAAATTTCTATTTAATAATAACTATTTTAATTGCTATTTCTTTAACTTTTACTATATAAAGTAGATTTTAAATATATACTCTATTTTAAAACTAGTTTTTCTTTAAAAAAAACTTGCTAAAGTAGTTTATATTTTATTTATATATTTATTTAAACTTTTTAATAATTTCGTTCAAATAAGTATTTGTTATATTGTAACTATATTTGTATTTTAAGCTATTTTTTATAGTGTTGTTATAATATAGTTTGTATTTTAATTAATAATCTATTTGTTATCTGGAGAAGATCTGCAAAATTTTATAAGTAAAGTTTACTATTAATAGAAATGTTGTAAGCCTATATTTAAACTTTTTTTTTACTAAAACAATTAAAACTTGTCAATTAATTAAAAGTTGTAGAGCTCATCAAGACACATCTAATAACAGTAAGAGTGTCAAAATTGACCTAGTGGTTCTTGAGATATTTTTAAAATACATTTTGTATATATATAAAATTTTTTTTAAAAAAGTCTTCTTTTTTTAAAAAAATTTTATACATATGCAAGATGTTTTTTAAAGCTTTTACTACTATTAGATGTGTCTTGATGAGCTATACAACTTTCAATTAATCAACAAGATTGATTGTCTTAGTAAAAAAAAATTTTAGATATAGGCTTATCACTTTTCTATCAATAGTAAACTTATAAAATTTTGCAGATCCTCTCTAGGTAACAAATGAATTATCAATTAAGCTACTTTTTATAGTGCTGTTATATAATATAGTTTGTATCTTAAACTATAACTTTTTTTAAAAAAAGTAATTTTTTTTAATATAAGTAAGCAGTACTAGTAAAAGTAATCTAGTATAGATAAGCAAAACTTAAGTATCAATAATAGTGCTTAGCAAAATTAAACAAAAACTTGATTATTAAGTTTTTAAATTTATCAATTTACAATAATATAGTTATTATGCAAGTTGTAAAAAATATACATGCAGGTATTTAATGATAGCAGGTGATTGGTGCAGATCATGCTGTGAAGTAGCATGGTCTAAGCCAATTACTTGTTGTCATTAAACATCTACCTACATGCATATTTTTTACAACTATGCAATGATGGTATTATTATAAAGCAGTTATTAATAATTATACTATTTTCTTATATTCATATATTTATATTATTGATTTAAACTTTTTTCTTTTATTTCCTTTTTTTTAGAATGATGCCATTGTTAAAATTAAGCTCCAAAAAAAAAAAAGATGATAAATTAGTAATAACATAGAATGCAAAAATATAAAAATTTTTAGTGCAGTCATTAATAATATAGCTGCATAATAATATATATTAACAAACTCTTTCTAACAATTACTTGTACCAAAACTTTCTTATAAACAAAAGACAAAAAATTGTTAGAGATAGACAGAGATATACAACTAAAAATTAGTTTTTATAAAGGTTAACTCTATTGCTTTACAAGAGACTTCTTTATATATTTAGTATGCAAGCCAAAAGCGTTACTATATAAGATAACTGGCAAAAGGTGGTACTCTTGTATAGAAAATTTTAGTAGAAATACAAAGCAGTTTTTATCAACAAAGTATCTCTAGGTGTTTAATATAAGAACAACAAATAAACCTCTTAATACACTTACTAGAAAATTTTAACAATCATGATTTTAAAACTCCTTTACCATATTCTCACTTTTCTTGAAGCTTTTTTAAAAATATTTTCAACAAGCAAAAAGTAAGAGAATTGGCATATTTCTCTAAAAGATCTGTATTGTTTATATGCTCTGGGCCTAATCAGAGAACTTCTAATTATAGCAGCAAAGTGGTTTGAGATGTAGTCTTTGAACAGCAGTAGTATTTGGCTTGAAATAAAAATTAAAAGGTAAACAAGAGTTACAAGGAATTACGAGTTGCTATGTATAAAACAATAACTAATATTAATATGAAGTAAAGAGCTTGTTTCTAGAAAATTCTTGTAGTGCTAACCTACCACAATGATTTTATATATAATGCAGACTAAATTTAAAGTAGAATTAAATTAAAGAGTATTATATAATTTTTTAGCCCTTTTCTAGACTATATTATTGTTACAAAGCAGATTGTAATATAATATAATATTAGTATAGTTGTAGTATAAATTATATTTTATTATTATTATTATTATTTTTTGGTTTTAATAGTAGCCACTTTATTACATCTGAATGGTTAAGTATATTACATAGTAGTACAGCAGCCTAGTTTATATACATTTCTATATATCATCAGAAAATTTTATATATAAATATAAATTGATTAGTAACTACATGAATATATATCGATTGTAATCACCCCTACTGGGTTTCATCGATTGTGATTATAATCAATATATAGCTGGTTTTATACCTGACAATTTTTATCGATTTCAATCTAAATCGATATATATCTAATATGAAATAATTGTTTAACAACGATTAAGTTAAAATATCGATTAAAATCATTGTAGTTTAAAGACCCATATATCATATTATATATTAATTTGAAGCAATATTTCGAATTTGTAAAACTATTTTATTTTTATACATTATTATCATGACAACAATATAAACCTAAAAAAAGAAAGAACGTCAATACTGTCATGAGACAATTATGCCAAAAAGAGAAAAAAAAAAGCTAAAGCTAAAAAAAAAAAAAGAAAATCTACTACTACTACTAAATAACTCCAAACAATTCATCTAAATCATCTAGATCTAGAGAAGTTTGCATTGAAGAGCCTGGTCTTGAAATTGGTTCAGGTTCTTCGTTTTCTAAATGGGGCGAGATTGGTCAGGACCTTTCGTCTTCATTTCCCCAAGTTCATTTTTGAGCGGATTCATAGGAGGGTTCTCCATTATTTAAATTATCCTATGATGCAAAGTTCATTAATTTTGTGTTAATATAAACTGAAAAATGCTAATACTTACCAAATATCACACTAGTCAGCACTTCATAAGTTTCTCGGTGCATTTTACATTTTTTGACGCAGGGTTTAATAGTATATCGCATACTGATAACATAAATGTGCAATATTTGGGAGCCAAGTCAGATACCGCAGCTATAGAGAAGGCAGACCTTGCGATCATGTCAATCCAATAGACCCTACTATCGTTTTGTCGAAAAAGTGAGTGGAAGCAATCGGCAACCTCATTGATTTTTAGTATTAGAAATCAAAAAAGCAATTTTAGAAATTACAATAATTCTAATACATATCTAAATTCCATATACCTCATTACTTTTCTTCTATCTCACAATTTCTGATGCGGAAGTGTTAATTTTCAAGAGCAGGAGCTTTTCAGCCCCAAAAATTCTTCAAATGGCATTTCTAACGTTTTGTAACGCCGATCCATGGTAATTCTTCATTTTTTGTAGTAACTAATAAAATATAATAAAGTTAGAATGTGAATAAATAAACTATAGTAAATAAAAAAAAATAACTAAACTTAAATGATTACAAGAGACAAAAGCGTGAATACTACATACAGAACTACACCATTCAGCGTGGAAATGGTTTATAAATTCATTAGAGCTTATGTCCAACATAAACTCGGGGTATACTTCATCCAGGTAGCCCTTTAAAGCTTCCTTGAGAGTACTATAGAAGAGATATATTTGGCACGGGAAGAGGCGCTTTACCACATTCGTATACACATCCTAACAAATATATTTTAAAAAGTAATCATCTTACTGCTTATAGTTAAGCAAAAACACTTAGAACTTACATCTAGTATTTAAGGTGAAAGGTCATTTTCCTTTTCTCTCCTTTGGCACTTTACTTTGGCCTTGATTTCTCTCACATCATCTCAGATTCCTTTGACTAGTAAATACAAGTACCAGTTTTGAACATAAAGTGGCTCAATTTCAGAATGCTTGTCCTGGTGGCCTTTGTCTTTCTTGTAAGGATGTTCTTCAATGAAAAAAAAAAAAAAAATGTTCAAAAAAAAAAAGAAAAAAAACTTTCAAAAAAAAAAAAAAAATTATAAGATAAATATCGATATTCAAAGTAAAAAAAAAAAAAAAAGACTATATATAGATTTACCATCTTGATTACATAACTGATTTTGATTTGTTGATTGTCTTTTCCATAATCTACCTCTTGATTTGGGATCAGGGTTACGCTGTGGTAATAAGGACTAATCTTGATCATTAGATTGGCTAGAATGTTGAAATAAGTTAGATTGTTGATCGTTAGATTGACTGGAATATTGAGGTAAGTTAGATTGTTGAGGTAAGTTAAATTGTTGAGATTGGTTAGATTGTTGAGGTTGGTTAGATTGTTGAGCTTGGTGGGATTGTTGAGTTTTGGGGGATTGTTGAGTTTGGTGGGATTGTGAAGTTTGACAGGATTGTGAAGTTTGGTGGGATTGTGAAGATTGTTTTGAGGTTTGATATGATGCATGTCAAGTTCTTATCTTAGCAAAGATATTATGAACGCTTATAATACTTTTTGATGAATCAGATGAATCATCATCATCATTATAAGTATTATTATAAGTAACTGATGAAGAACAGCAATTATGAGAATTATAAATAAATTATTGAGAATGAGATATATGAGGAGTAACAGATGAAGAATGAGTTGAATGGCGGTTATGAGGATTATGAGTAACCGATTAAGAACAGTATGTATAAGAAGAACAATGAGTTTTAGAAAAGTTGTTATGGTTAGCAATTGTATCAAAGGTAATCGGTTGAGAGAGAGATGTAGTTGTTATAGGGGTAGAGAGAAAAGGTGCAGATAAGTTTGAGTTGTTTGAGTTAGTAGAATTGTTTGACATTTTAATCCAAAAATTTTAAAAATGTATTTAATGTATTTACCTTTAACTGTTGAAAATCTGTTGTATTTATATTTGTATATTTAAAAACTTCACAAATATATAATTTAATAAATTTAATGACAGTAATTGTTATTTAAAGAATAAAATATGAAAATGAAAACTTATCTCATTCTTTCAGTTTGTTAGCATACTTATAGACTATTGCCAAGATTTACAGATTTTGTCATTATCAAACCGATATTACATCAATATAATTATAATTTAATGTTACTCATTATGTCATGCATAATACACGAATACATGCTAGTTTTTGCACATGTTATTGTTTCACGAAAATGTGCAATATACGAAATTACTTAAAGTGATTAAATTCAATTTTATTGATATAAATCAATTTATATAGATTTTATTATATAAATCGATTTGTATAAATTTTATTTTATAAATCGATTTAAAAAAAATACTCACGTTATATTCTTCAGATCTTTCTTATTTGATCTTTATAATTGATATATATTTTAATTGCACTCTTTCGATCTATTGTTTTTTTTCCCCTCTTATTTTCTTTCTCTTGTTATCTTTTTTTTTTTTGCTTTAAAATGAATTGGCCATGTGATCATTGCAATCATTTGTTTACAAGGCCTCAAGTCTTAACACAACATTATTTACAAAAGTATCCTAACATTTAAAACCATACAAATCTAGAGCTCTCAGATAAACAAGTGGATGAAAATGTTTGGAATTATTCGAAATATAGTTCTGATTATGATTCTTCAGAATATGAGGTAAATGGTTAATATTTTTCAGATTAA